>JANHGB010051147.1:51855-66348 GCA_026283785.1 Coracopsis vasa
GGGCCACATAGCAAGATGTAGGTACTTATTAGTCATTCAAGTGAATATCAGCAAAAAAATTATCCTCAATATTTGGTATGCTAGTGCAGACAGTGGAGCTGGATCGGTCCTCAGATCCTGCCTCTCAGGTGAATGCATCCTCAGGCACAGCAGCTCTGTGCTGGAAGGGGATTACAAGGGAATCAAACCCTGTGACCGAATGCTGAGCTGTGCTGAATAGATGGCATCTTGATTGTTTCTCTTTTCTTAGGATGAAGTAGCATTGCTGATTACAAAAAAAACCTAGTGCCCTACCTTTACATTCAAAGCCTGACCAGAAATAAAGGAGGAAGGGGAGAAATAACACCACAGTTCAGAATGCTTGATGAAAACCCAATCTTTCTGCATGGTTTGAATGTACATAATGTTGACAGTGTCAGTGGAATTTCTAATGACTCCAGATTCAGTAAATGACCTGATAGGCTCTGCAGACATGCACTGTGAGCAGCATGGTACAGTACCCTAACAGCAGAGTCACTGTTAACCATTTTATTAGACCAGTGATCCAACCACAGATCTGGATAAGGAAACCATGCCTCTCTGGTCCTGGTTTTCTAACCAGGAGCTTTATTGCTGTCTAAAAGCATCCTGAAATCATCCCAATTCCTTGATGCAACATCATAATTTTTGTGCACTGAACATCTGTCCTCTGACATGAAATCCAGTGACGTAACTCATGTAGCTCTATGGAAGCCAATGAATCTGTGTTCTCACTTATGGTGATGGAAAATCTCAAATCCCACCCAATTTCTACGTGACACAGGAGATGTAACTCCCTTTTAGACTTTTGAAAACATCCTATTCTGCAGCTATAAACTGCAGAATATAAACTAGACCATTTCATGGCTATGACCATTTTCTACAACTTATCCTTGCAAGTATTTTCCTGTATCTCAATCTTGTAATGAATGTTACACACTGCATAATATAAACCAAAAATTATTATCTATACCTGATCAGTTTAATGAAGGAAAGTACTGTTAACATCACCACTGCATTGAGACTAACACAATCAAAATTCCTCATGAAAAAATCCCTTACTCTCAACTTGCGCCTAAATAACCTAAATTCAGGTTGGCAAATGCCACTGTGACTGTTTTGTTCCTGACTCGCCACCTCTCCTTGCTGCTCTCCCATCGCAACTTCAGCTTCCTCTTCATCACCACATTGACAAATCCTTGAGCTGTCAGCTCTGTGCTGGCTCTTATTCAAAGATCATTCTCGCTCCCTCCCCCGTCACTATATTGAGCTGGGGAGCTGTGCCCCGCTTGGCACAAGGGCTTCCACTGCAGGTACCATGACCTGTTCCATGGTGCCGTGGCTGTGTCCAAGCACAAACTGATGGGAGAAGGTCCCCTCTGAGGAAACATTCTCATCCAAGCTCCCACATATGCCAAGGCCTCTCTGCACAAATGTGCTAGCAATAAGCAAGTCTTTACGTCAACCTGTATCTAACCTACGCTCGCTTTACAGAGCAGTACAAAGAGACTGTAAGATAAAGCATTTTCTGAACACTAAAGCAGTTTCTGTCCCAGGGTCTGATACTTCACTCACTTTCTGGTCAAATTTTAGACATCTCTGCAGTCTGCTGCATAGATTATCCTGGCGAATTTTCCCCATTTATGAGAGCTTGGCTTCAGAATTACTGGTACTTTGTTCACACCACTGTAAGCTCAGATGAAGCTTGGACAGATGAAAGTGTATTTGCATCCCAGAGGAACTGTAATTTCAAGCAGAAAAAAGTGTCATGCATCTAGTCATTTCATCAGTTAGAGTATCTGCTGCTGCTACTGACATGAAGTATTGAGTGTAGGAAATGAGATCAAATATTAAACCAGAAGTCATTTAATTGCCATTACTTCTGCACCTTCACAACATCTGTCAATGCCTGGCTCTTCAGTAACTTCCTATGTACTATAAACATCCTTCTTCTGGGAGGAGAGCAAGAGATTCACAGTGCTTAGTGCTATTAAGACACTTTCTTTTGGTGGCATGAATCTCCATGTTTGTTTTCTGGTGATTTTTCTCAATTATGTCTTTATCCAATTAGCACAATCATACCTAATTATGTAATTACAGTAAATATGTAATCTAATGACAATGTTCAATTACGATACGTATCGATGTCATGGAAGTTCCTATTAAATATTGTGGCAGGGAGAACTGCGTTACATGTGGAGCTGTGCATTCCCACATCAGTTTATGTACCCCAGCGCCTATTGTTTGGGAACCCTTTTAGGCCTCTTGCTTTTTCAGAATCACAGAAATGATTTCACACTTGTGTGGACAAAAGGAAATCTGTGTCCCAGCCCAGCAAGTTGTATTTTAAAGCAACAGTGTAATCAAAAAATGGTGTCCCTTTACTTAGTGTAACCCTCTGATTTCCAAGATACAGTACGAGAAGTAAACATGACAAAGAGTGCTATCTTATCACAGAGGAGACAGAACGCAAGTGCAGTGAATGCTTATTCTCAAATGGAGAGGAAATGTCATTGTAGCAGTTCTTCCCAAACAGATCAAGGGTTTCTGTCTCTGAAGGTAACAACAGCCCATGCCACTGACCTTAGAATACATTAAATCAAGGCGCAAGCTTTAGTCTGGACTAGGAAGGTATGCAGAAGTATCACCCATTTTACTGCCTCTTCCTTTCATGAACTTCAGGTGAGAGAAGGATTGAGAAACGTGTTTCTCCTACTTGATACTACCTGAACCCAAATTTTGTCTGTAACTTCCCCAAGAATTCAAATCCAGAACCTATTTCTGAAGATTGAAAGGCTGGAATAGTTCATTCTTTTAAAATCTGCTTCAATGCAAAGCAGCAATCTAGTCACCATCCACAGAAAAGCAGGGTTTCAGAGGTTTTCAGAGATTCCTAAATAATGATACAGAGAACAGTGCTTCATATATTAATCCCTTGTAGCTATACCACACTTTGTGTGCATTTACAGACCACTCCTATTGACTTCACAGGCATGAACGAAGAGTACCAGCAATGCAAATTCAGTAAAGATGGGCTCAAGAAAGCTGAATTATATTTTGTTATTATTATCAGCAAAATCATCAGCTGAGATTTGGCTTTGAATCTTTATGGATGTGAAGAATGCAGAAAGAAGAACCCACCTTCACTTTCAGATCCCAGGCATGCTATTGCAGGGCTAGCCAAGGAGGGGGTGGAAAGCAGAAAATACTCCTGAAGCAAATGTATTTCCTTAAGTCATTGAGAAAAAAAGTAAATACCAAACCCACAAATGATATTGTTCCAGTTTGAGGGCTAAAATCTTGCTTGCTAAATACCAGCCTGGAGTGATCTTTTTTACATGCCTCAGACAGAAGAGATTGTACAATGGAAATGCTGAGATGATTCCTACTGGTCACCTCACCCATTCTTTGTTACTAGAACTTGTTTGTGATGAGGAACCTGAAGAGCTTCAAAGGTTTACTCTAACTCAGAGAGCTCTCCTAGAAGTCTGGCAGATAGGCTGAAGAGGGCTGGAATATCAAAAGACTGCAAAAGAAGGAGAGAAGTCTCATCTGGGCTCAGCTGAAATGCAGAGCAAGTATATGTTTTGAAAGCTACCCAGAAGTTTCCAACACATGACAAAAATGGTCTGTGCCTCAACTTTTAGCAAGAGTTACAGCAATCTGACCATTTACTCAATATTACATTTCAGTATCTGGTAATTTCTAGGGAAAGGGTAGCCATGCTGGCACTCCTGAACCATATATAGTTTTATGTCAGCAGCTGGAGTGCGGCATCAATTCTGGGTTAGACAACACATGACATAGATGCTTGCTCTAAGGGTCAATCAGGGACATTCGTGGGCAAGGTGGCAAAGGCTGGAAAGGGCTGCAAGGCTGATGACTCTAAATGGCCCCAAAACTTAGGTCCTTTTGCTCTGTTATTGAGCAGCGCCCTATGCTTTTGGTGTGAAGCTCAGTGACCCCAGGTTGAATGCTCTTGTTTGAGATTCTGCACAGCATGATAAGGATCCAGAGCCAAGACTGGTTTCACGTACATGCTGAAAAGCAAAGGAACTCATAGGTGATTGCCAGGAAGCTGTACCAAAACTTGGTGCCACTTCCAGGGTGGCATGGTGAGGTTGTATTTCATCATGATACTGCATATCTACAACCAAAGGCTCCGCGGTTGAGCTGGAGCACATCTCTCTTCTCCTCCTTTAGATTGCTGTGGCTAATGCCACTTACAGAATACTCCTAAGTTATGGAGACTTCCTAGCTCAAGGGCAGGTGTCTTACCCAGTCTTGGATTCCTCCCCTAAGAACATCCTCTCCTTATTTTCTCCCTTACTGATTAAAAGCAAATAAACAATGAGAAAAAAACCCAATCAGATTACTGAAATAATCAGAATACTGAAATTTATCTGCCTTTTAAGAGTTTAACCAGATTTGATTATCTGAATAAGAGTATTTGGATACAGTTCAAATTCCAGGGTACACAATTACATTCTGCTTATCATGAATCCCATTTGCCACTGCATATGGTTATTCTAATTACCCGAATGCTATTGTGTGCTCCTCTGCTGACAAGGGCTGACTGTGCTCCACACCAGACGAGGCTGGGAAAAGGGGGAGCACACAAATGTAATCATTTTCATACCCCGGTGGACACTGTGCAACATCCTTGTCTGCAAGGGACCTTACAGGTGCTTTCAGTAACAGAAGTGAGAAATGGTCTTGTTATCTTGAGGGAGAAAGACGTGATTTACCCAATCTGAAAAAGAGGAGTCTGTTTTGGAAGAGCTTTGGTTTGCTTCTTCAGGCAAGAACTCCTGCTTCTGGTTTGAACTCTAACACTGGCCAAATGAAACACAATTGTAGTAAATCCTCCCCAGATGCAGATACAGCCACGTAGTGCCACAGGAGGCATTTCTTTTCCTCTTGGGAGGTACTAAGGCAGTAACTCTGCCTGTTGCTAGAGAAAGGGACTGCATTAATTAAGTTACCATTTTTTGGAGAGGATATTGGGGCTTTTTCATGTCCCCAAGGCCTTCCTGGTACTTTCTACGTGCAGGTGCTCTGGTTTGTCTCCAGCTACAGTAACCGCCTTCTATTTCTTTAAGCTCCCCTGCAACATCAAACCGGGTGAAGCATTCAGTACTTCCTGCCCTGAGCAATTTTGCAGCGGGTCTGTGCACTGTTACGCAGTCGCTGTGCCTCAGTGACAGATGAAGAGATCTCTGTGCACTCTGTATGGCACTTGGATCAAAGCTCCTGCATAAATGTAGGCTCCTTATCAACAAAGTGAGGAAAAGAATTCCTCAGAAACATACAGGTAGAAGCTCCAATTAGGTTTTTTCCATCGTAAAGGGAAGACGCATTTCAAGGTTCTTCCCATCATTTTGTCAGACTCCAGTTTCACTCTAAAACTTAATGAAGTGCAGTGAAATTCGACCAACAGAAAAGAAATACAAATTAATGCTGAAAACACAATGCAGTTCTTTTCAAAAGGCTGAGCTGAAAAACAAAGTAGGGGGTGGGTGCAAGTACTGGAGCTATGGTTAAATAGAACAGGGGGTAGTTGAACAAGAAACAAACTAAAGTAGATTAGTAAAATGTAAGAGGAGAAGGAGGGGAAGGGAAGCACATGAGGTAGTGCCAGGAAGGCAGAAGTTGGAGCCAGGCCACTCCAAGTACTGCTCGGAAAGCTCAGCCTTAGCAACATCAAGCAAACAGGTACAGTGGGAGAGTCCTTCAAGACAAAGACCCACGTTACACGTAGCATCCTGGCAGAAACCATGGCTATGTTATGCTCAGAGAAGCTGTGCTGGGACTGCTGACTCTACCTATGCCCATGTTGGCATCCTCTCTGCAGCCACACTGCTGTACGTCTTGCTGCAGAAGAGAACAGCAATCAAGAGGCTTCCTTGGGCACGTTTACCCTCTCCCATAAAGCAGGGGCCACAGCATCTCCAAGCTCATGTCAGGCTGAGCTGACGCATGCCCACGCAATGGCACAGCTACCCTATTTCTTTGCCAAGCACCAGAAAACCAGAAACAACCAGAAAACATGCTTAGCCGCAGAATATAGTGCAATGGTTCTCCTCACAGGGCAGCATCTTAGCCCCATATCTGATGGCACGTTTCTAAAATTTGCTTTCTAAGTATCTAGTCATGTTTTGATCAAGTCTCTCACCAAAAGGGGGGAAAAACAAGGGTATTGATTAGCAGATCCCAACATAACCAGTGAGAAACTACACTGAGATAATCTGTTTCCTGTTTTCTTTGATCCAAATACTGATTTTCTAATCCAAAAATATTCTTTCAAACCCAACTGTGGTGTCTCATTTTGCAGCACATCTGCCCAATTCCCCTGCCATGGGCTTTTGGCACTCCAAAAACAATGTCACCTGAAGTGCCAGCCTCTAGAACACATCCATGACAAATCCCAGGCTTTTCTCAGCACATTCTGCCAGAATCCTGATGTCTCCAAGCGGCTTTACAGAGAAGAGACCACCGTGTATTATGCTGGGAACTAGGTTTGACCAACTCATTTCTCCTTGGAGGTTAGACTAAAAGAACTAATACTTCCTTTATAGCCATAAACATGGGAATCTAATGCAGTGAATATTTACAGCATTTAGAAAAAAACAAAATCAGAAAACCAACACAGACTCTTAACAGCCCCTCTGGGAAAAACAACTTTTACTGTCACAACTAGATGCAATCTCCTCCTGCTTCTATCACACCCCGTGATGATACCCTACTCATTCCACTCTGGAGGAAACAATATCCATCAGCAAAGCCACAGCGGAGGTAGGAACCAACACCACATCCTAAAGGAGGTCTTGAGTCAAGGCTCACAGGTAGTATCCCACAACTATGCTTCAATGTGGCCTTGCAGTACTCTCGCCTGAAAGAGATATATCTGTTACGCTTCTCCATCACCTCTCACTGTCTGAGTTTTGAACATCCAAAACATCACTTGTGGACACATATCAGAGTCCTTGCACATTTAGGTAGCTGAGACCAGAATAGGGACGCCCAGCATTCTTTCTGTAATGTGGCAAAGGTAAGCATACACCTCAAAACCAGCTGCCTTGCACATAAAGAGAGCCCAACAGCAAAAGTTCTTCTGGAAACTACCTATCTATTTTATACCTCAATTTCCTATACATGCGGAAGGGGAATGTTGACCACCGGTTCCTGTACCCAAATGCATGGTCACACAGACATGCCAAACTGTGTGGTTTTTCTTTTTAAAAGCAAGTTTCAATTCACAGGGAGAAAGAGGAGTAGTTAGACCAAAATTTCATTAGCAGAAGCTTTTTTTTGACATCGTTTTATGCTTCTATAGTAAATAGAAAACACATAGAAAACCCTGGAAATTCAGCAAGAAAGAAAAACAACTTTTTTGGCCTGCAGCAGCGTGCGTCAAACCAGCCAACTTCAAAAACAGAGGAATTGAAAAGTGGAAATGCAGACCAAATCTTGGGTAGAATTAACACTGGAAGCTGCTGGAAAGAAAGAGTCAGACTTTATTTTGAGTTTACAGCCGAATTATTTTCATATAGAATCTGTATACTGGGATTTAAGGGAAAAAAAAAAGACTTCAAAAATAATAGTTCCACTTTCACAAGTTAAAAATGTTTGGTTTACACAGGAGGTTTTCTACTGCCTGCTTCCATGGCGAGTTTTCTTCCTGCCCTACCTCTTCTTTGGAGTTTACAGCATGATTATTTTCCCTTCAAAACTATTTTAAAAGACATTAATACCATGAAATTGGAAGGAATGGGATTGTAAAGTAAACTACTTTTTGAGAGAGAATAGGAGTTGGAAGGCCAATGCCTTCCTCTGTTACAGGGCTGCAAGCCTGCAGTATACGCAGTGATTCAAAGTTCCTTGATATAAAGGCGAACAGAAGCGTCTGTTCCTCTCACAAACAAATTGCCGCCACTATGCAAAGAAAGAATGGATCCACGTTACTTTATAAATGAAACAATTTTATCTGCTTCCCAGCACCCTCAGAATTAGACAACCTAAGAACACTTCCTACCGTATCCCCATAGCCAGACCTATGCATAACAGAGCTGAGATTTAATTCCTTCAGTCTGATGTCAAATAACTCCCCCCTCCCATTTTACTCAGGCACAAATGAGTTGCTGTTTTGCATGAGTGTATTTTAACACTAACCAAAGCTGAAAACTGATACGATAATTGCAGAACAAGATTTGCAGCTCTAATTTTATATTTCTTTAAAAAAAACAAAAAAGAGAAGGGAGGAGGGAAGAAGGCATTAGACAAAAGGTACAAACAGCGGAGTTGATCGTTGTCAGTTTAAATGCATAAACACAACCCTTTGTGCACTTGCCAGACAGACACATACCTATAGATACAAGCTTGTGTGGAATATGACCACAAGTTCGGATCTACGGGTTTGCGGCAACAGGCAGGGGTCTCTTCTGCAATTTGCTAGGTTTGGGGGGGTTGGGTTTGTATTTAAAGAGGAAAACCATTTCTGCAAATGAAATTTCAGAGCTGTTAGCAAGTAGGAGCCTTCATTCTCCTCAGCACCTTAAAACCCCTCCTTTGGAGGAATGGGGGGGAAGAGTTTCTTACTGACTTTACTACAGTTTCCTTCACTCCCATGGTTTTTGGAGAAAAATCAGCAAAATAAGACAAATTTTAAAACAAATAAAATACAGCAAATCTGTGTTTCTGTCTCACAAGTACTATGCTGGAGAGAGTTACCGATGATTACACAGCACTGGAGAATTAACAGCCAACATTGGAGGTATAGCGCTGACAGCGAAGCAAACTATCAAACAGCCAAGTTTTTGTTTGTAGAAAGATTTCCAATAGACAGGCATACCCTCACCCTGCAAAAAAGTTATCTTGTTTCCATTCTGGCAGCCCCGTTAAAACAGACGGGAGAAACAACTGCGGAAGAGTTGCTTTAACTTCCAGAGAAGTCATTACTGGTCTGGGGTTCTATTTTAATTCTATTTTGAAAGAAAAATAACCCTTTCACTCTGCTAAACAATACAGAAATTTCCTCTCACTCCAGCTCTCTGCTCTCTCACTGCATTTCTCCCTAAAATGAGAGAGACGAATGCAAAACTCCCTTAGGCTTTTCCTACTAAGTCTTAAAAAGCAGTTGTGGAGCAAAGTTTTGCCACTGCGAGCAAGAAGCGTCCCCTCCTTCCCCCAGAGTTTCCAAGTTTTCTTTCCTGTGTAACTAACATTTCCCATTAATGAAATCTTATTGGGTGGGCAACTGGTGGGGAATTAGGCTGAAAAGCAGGCTGGCTGTAAGCCTCTGCATAGAAGCGGTGAACAAAATCAGAGGCAGAGATTGTGGCTTAAAGTGTTCCACTTTCTACCTCTTCTCTTTCTTCAGAAGATAAACTATATTCATGCGAACTAATATTATTCTCTATAAAATGAAACACTTGGAAAATAATTTTGCTATGTGGATGCTTTTAGAAAGTTCTCCCACTTCATGTGTAGGTTCTTAAAATAAATCACTTCAACCTTTCCAGCCTGGTAAGTATGCAATTAAAAAATACAATTTTCCTTTATTGGAATTACTGCTTGCGCTGGCTTACAAGAAACTCCTGTTCCATCCAGCAATAGAGATGTTAAACTTTCTCCATCTGTCCAAAGGTTATCTAAATTGATCATCTAAGTTTAGATTCCTACGCTTATACTCCAATACCTACCTTAAAAGCGTCCAGCTTTCCAAAGTTTTCAGGACTCAAAATTCATGCCAAGAACGGGAGCTGCAGGGATTCGGGGTCTTTGAAAAAATCAGGACAACTCCTGTGTTGGAGCCTAAATGCAATTTCGCAGCACCCAGAATTCAGCAAGCTCTAGCTCTGCAATAATTGTGCAGCGGTCAAGGCAATGGGTCAGGGAGCACGTGGTCCTGCAGACAGAACAGAGTCACATCATGCACAAATACACGTATTGTGCACTGCTTTGGAACCGAACTGCAAACGGAATATAACAAATGTTACCCTACCAAAAATAACCCGAGCCCTCCAACTACAAAGCTCATTTATTTCAGGGAACCTAAGATTCAAATTCAGATTGTCTTTTGACTCTTCTAACAGGGCCTAATTGGCACAGTATTAGGAGTCAGTAACATTGCTGCTGCATATACCAGTATTTCTTACAATGGTAAGCAATTTTGCCATCAGACTTTTGCATGTCACCCCCATGCTAGAATGCAATACTGCATAAGCCAGAGTATTTTCTTCATGAGTATATTCATTTTGATCCTAATATTCTTTACATTAATGTATGTATATGAAGGTAAGCTCATTTGCATGTCTCTGCTGGCAAAGAAATACTTTATTTTATGCATAAAAGACAGGAAAAAAAGTAATGACTGCACTGAAGTACACGTACTATGTGGAGGTTAATTTTTTACTAGGTTTTCCTAGTTCAAAAACTTTCTTTCCCCCACTTAATAGCTCACAGTCTCATTTTCTAACCACTGGGATAGTTCAAGTCCACGAGGGAAACCAAGATGTAACATTTGGGTGGCCTGTACATACCTCCTTGTGGTACAGGACACGTGTCCTCAATTCTGACTGGTCTGAATGGAAGTTGCAGGCACCCAACGTACTTCAGCAACTGCTGCTTAGTACTGAATTATCTCAGATCTTGTCAGAGACAGAACCAGCCCTGACCTTCTAAGAGCCCACCACATGCTCCTAAGGGCAGCTGTTAGGTGTTGACCCACACAGAAAATACACCCTTTATTTAGTTGCCTAAACGAAGGCTGATATCTGCTGCGGATCTGGCCAACCATCTCCTACTCCCTTGCTACCTGATTGGCTTTTACAAAACAAAAGGGAAGACCTAGTGTTAGGATCCATCGCCATAGCTCCAACTTGTTAAAAAAGGAATGAGAGAAAAGGAGAAAACAGCAATAGCCTTCTCTAGGAAAGCACCTATGTATGCCAAATAAATCACTCAGGCAGGTCCCCACTATAAATCTGATCGACCACTTCTGCATTCCTGTGAGCCCTGGAGCCAGGCAGCTCGGTGGCACAGAGATTGCATTTAGTGGCACCTGTATGCTGTAAATTACACGTATCCAGGAACCAGCCTCCTCCTTTTCATACATTTTGGAAAACACACTCATGGACAGTTTTTGGGACAGTGAACTGATAAAGGCAGCAGCAAATGAACACAGTTTTGTTAATGAACACTGCTTTTTTAAAGATGAATTTTGCTTAGATCAGATATATTCAGGGACATTGAATGAGAGCCATAGATTATACAAGATCTGGGGTTTGAAACATTTCCCTACATTGATTAATCATACAGCTATTGTACCTTTTGAAAACCTGATGAACATACACACAGTGGCGGAAAATCCATGACAGGCAAACAAATCAATCATCTTCACACTGGATTTGTTAACAACGTTAAGATTACAAACAAAAAGTTGCAACCTCTACATTAAGGATCATATTATTTATATTAAGGATCATGATAACCTTCCACTCTGCATACTTTGCTTCACTATTAATTTTATAGTATGCCAATGATCACAGGCTCAACAAGGCTTTGGTACTAGAACCTGGGACAGCCAAAAAGTAATACACTTTTGTTAGCATTAACCCAGTCTAAGACTGGTGTTTTATAGATTTATAGGCAAAGGAATATAGAAGGAAACATGTAGAAATAAAGTCTCTAAAGACATAACATTGGTTTAGGTCTGTGGGTGGTATTCTTGCAAACCACAAAGCATAAATGCCCTGTCCAGGAAAATCGATCATTATGGAATGCATTGTGTGCCTGAGTAAAAAGCTGTTTGCAGCCATTTCATACTTCTGCCACGAAAATAAGGCAAATAAGAAACACGACTGCTAAATAATTCCCATTCTTTTCCCCCGGTCCTTCCCCCCATTTTTAAACCAAATCTATTTAGGCCTATAAATATATAGATATATATAGATATATATGTATATAACACACACATGCTCTCTCTTAGGTTTAAAGAATAGAATCAATAGATTTCTGTACTTCAAACGATTTTAAGAAATTATAAGGCAAAGGAAGATAGTGACTGGAGAATGCACGAGAAACCAAATTACCTCAATAGCAGCATTTTACAAGATTTCTTATCGAATGTGCGCTGCCATATTGCTAGGCCCAACTCTTCAAGGAACGTATTCTGGAAGACAAAATATGCAGGGATATTTTCATGGCATATTTTCAAGCAATGGATTCTACCTTTAATATACCCAGAGGCTCCAGCTTCAGAAGCAAAAGGAGCAGGCAAGGTCCTAAGAGAGACATTACTCCCCTCTCCTGATACCCCAATTTAAGTCTTTTTTAAGGTTATTTTCTGTGTTACACCTTGGATCAACCCACTCCCTCCCCCACACAGTGAGTTAAATCTGTGGCAATAAAGCATTTTTTGTAACACAAACATCAAAGAAGTTTGCCAATACTATTACCACCAAAGCGATTAAGCAAAAGAAAGCAACGTGGAGGTTGCAACAGCAAACGCATTCCCTGCTAGTTAGTAACACGCATCAACTTCTTAAACTGATTAGTTATCATAGATAGATCCTTATCCAATTAAAGTTTGATAAAACAGAATCAAATAGGAGGATCGTTACCTGCTTTTGAGAAGGTTCACCAAGCAAGCATTTTAAGCTTTTTGACTCTTTTAACACTGATACAAGGAATAATTATTTCTCTCTGCCGATGCGATTGTTAAAAGAAGAGAAACCCCGGATTGTGGTGGCTTCGTGGATGCTATTCTTTTTGCACCACAGCAGGATTCTTGGCTGCCAGTCCAAGCTGCTTTCACTTGCCAAGTTTTAAGATGCCGGTTTTGCCTTTCATTTTATTGTTCCTTTCGCAACGTTAAAGACCGACTTAAAAAACCATGCACAGCTGCTATCGGGGAGGGGGGGGAACTATTTGAATTTAGCACAAGAATGGAGATGAGGAAGGAGCGCGCTGTGATGTAACCACAACGACACCCACAGAAATATTTCCAGTATTGGGGGGGACGGACTCACGCTCGGAATCCTGGCATTTGCCTACAACACGGTTGGGATCTTAGTGTAAGAGAAGGGAATAATAAAAACATCCAGACCTACGATAAACCGTAGTCACGTTAGAGGTGGAGGCTGATACTTCTGCCCCCCACCACCTATTTTCTAAATCCACTTTCTGCGGCTTAAGACTATTCTTGCTCATTGAGGATTTCTTCCAGGGGGTGCAGGGAAGCAGAGGTTGGGGAGCAGCCTAACAAAAGGATTCCCCCCCGCACACGGACTCCTACCCCACCCTTTCGCTGCTTCCCTCTGATAGGAGTTCACCCATGCCCAAACATCCCGGCCTTTCTTTTGACGCAATGCCACCGTGAAGAGACTCGGCATCACGGCGCAAAAGCTTCCATCAAAATTCAGTCCCCGGCTGCGAATCCTTTCATCAAACACGTTCATTTATCGTAAGCGACTCATTTTCATTTTTGCTTTGAAATTGTGTAAAAGGAAAAGGTGGGAATAGATTAATTTTTTCAAAAAAACCCCCGATTTCTCTCTATCTGAGTTGATTTATTTTATTTTACTTGATGTAGCAACAAAACTATTGGGACGGGTACCAAGGCTCAACTGCATTTAAATGAACGAACGGCACCAGAAAGTTGTTTGTGATCCTTCTCAGACTTTAGCTATTCAAAGCGTTATAGTGGCTTATACTCAATATACATCTATAGAATGATATAGCTCCTCCATTCAGACACGCACAGAGTCAGTCTGAACAACTACTTCTTGATACAGATGTTGGAGGGACATGTACTTCATATTTGTGTAAAGAAAATTCCCACTCGGGCATGGTTCCTTGAGTTCCCCGTGCAGACAGACCTACGTGCATCTGTTATGCACCCAGGGTAGTCAGAATGGCTGGAGACGACTAGTTTTCACAGTACATAGGTGACTGTTTATACAGCCTGCAAGCCAGAAAATGGAAGCTGTTTCAAACATACAATAATCGAGGGTGAAAACAGCCCTGACACCAGCTGTTACATGTGCAGAGGTTTACGGCTGACTTTACAGCAGAACTAACTGTAACTAACAGAAGATGAATGCACACCCCCCATTTCATATTTTAGGAGAAAAAGAGAGACTTATAGTTTCTATGAACACCAACGGTCTTAAACAAAAGCAGCGTGAATTAATAAAGGGGAAGGAAAAACAGAAGCTTTGTTCTAAAGTGGAAGCATAAGATGTGAAATTTCAAAATCAGATGGCTTGGTCTGTGATTTCTTTCATTTAAATGAATTGATCTGTTGCTAAACTGCTGCTCTTGTGCCAAGAAACTTTTAACTCTTTCGGCTCAAAACTCCCCGTGTTTTGCTCTTTTCTCTCTCCTCCCAATCACTGCAACTAAAGCAGAAAGCAGAAATTAAAAAGAAAGGGGGAACTAAGAACCCAGAGCATAAAGAGAACAGGGACTTAA
>JANHGB010051147.1:66448-80111 GCA_026283785.1 Coracopsis vasa
AAAAAAATAAATAAAATTAAATAAAAAAAAAAAAACAAACCCAAACACACAAACAACCAAAACAAAACCCCCAATCAAACAAACAAAAAAAAAAAAAAAAAAAAAAGAAAAACCAACCAAGAAACCCCACAAGCATTTAGATTATTACATTTGGATGAGGTGAAATTAGCCCCAGATCTCAATTGAAAACAAAGTAAAAATTAGTTTTATTCTTGCTTCATTGTAAACGTGATGGATTCAGAGGTTCAAAGGGAGTTTTAGCTACTTATGAGCCACAACTACTTTGCAGGCATGTGTGAACAGCAACAGTATGTTCCTACCTTGCAACTGGGAGTTATTACATAAAAAGAGTGGGTACTATAAATACACAATGCAAAACAGAGAGAGAGCTAGTATGCACCACTAGTACTAAAAAGGCATTTTTCTCCATTTCCAAGTGCACTGCCAATGCACTGTATCGAGCATGGTTTTGGCCATGACTGGGTATTTTCCTTGCTGAATGTATATCCAAAAGGTATGGAAAGATACTTCTTTTGGAAGTTTCAAGGGGGATCAAAATACAAAAACAGTTTATTCCTTTTTACTCATTATCTCAAGTGAACAACTGCTGTCAACTCCATAGATAAAGCAACATCTGTGTTCTTTGAAATTCTAAGTTTATGAATTAAATGTTTGCAAATTTTGTTTCAATATTTTTTGTAATAATGGTATAAAATTTGACAGAGAAGTGATTTTTCTAATTTCCGTTCTTTGATGATGTTGAACAATTTTAAAGTGCACTTTCTTCTCAACTATAAAGCTGAGAAAACAAAGGCTAAGGAAGCCAATATTGTGGCAATCCTGTGCTGTAAACAATCTTACACTAGCCTGAATACAGAGCTGCAGCTTGAAACAGGATTCATTGTGCAGAACTGAGGCCTTAGTTTTCAAGAGATATGGTAAGGCAGTCCTTCAACTGTGCTGCAACTTTTAAAGGAATATTTGGTAATGTGCAGCCAGACCTAAATCTTCCTCCTGAACCAAGTGCCAAGCAGCCAGTGAGTTACTAAGCTCTGAGAAAATTAGACTCTGATAGGTTTTTATCATTAAAAAAATGAAGCAAACAATACATTTCAACAATATAAATTTGCTTGCTGTTTTAATGACATATACAGTACCAGTCTCAGCATATAACTCTTATCATCCTCTTTAGTACTAGGATATGGGAAATGTCAACTGCTTTGTCTTTTCCAACACAAAGTTTTTGATGATATTGAAATCAAACTTCTAAATAAAAAAAAAAAAGCCAAAAAAGCGAACAACAACCCCAAACAAAAAACCACCACAACGTACTACAGGCAAAGCAGAGAAGGGTTCTAGCCATTTCGGACTCAACAAGGCAATGAAGGAATATAGCAAATAGGAAAAAAAGGCAAAAAGAAAGGTGATGGGAATTACTAACTGCTGTAGGTCACATGTAAGTAAGACACATTATGGATTTTTCTTACCATAAACACATAGAAAAAAGGAGCACAGTATCCCCCATTTTAACAGGGAGAGGAAACAGATAAAAATTTAATTACATGTTGCAGGTCAAAGACAATGACAAAACTGTGTATAAGTGGCAGGAGATGAACCAATGGCATGCTAGTTAGGAGATAAAAAATTTATCCAAATCCCCATGCTTCTGTCTGCACAACTCAGTGCTTTCAAGGAAACTCCTCTGTTTTCCAGGTAATGCTATGCATATATATATATATGCATATAAACCTCTGAGAGCCCTTCTTACTAGACAAAGCCAAGAGTTTAATTCACATTAACCTCCACACCAGCATTCTGGATAATGGGGAAAGGCATAAGGGCATGTCATGGTTTAACCCCAGTGGGCAACCAAGTACTATGCAGCCACTCAATCACCCCCCCAGTGACTTATTATTAAAATAATAATAATAATAAATAATAATAGTAGAATCATAATAATTGTAATGAAAATTGAGACAACAAAAAAAGAGGAATAAAACCCAAGACACACAAGTGATGCACAATACAATTGCTCACCCCCCACTGATCGATACCCAGCCTGACCTGAGCAGTGATTGGTCCCTTGCAGGTGACTCCCCCGAAAGTATATACTTGGCATGATGTGCTGTGATATGGGATATCCCTTTGGCCAGTTTGGGTCAGGTGTCCTGTTTCTGCGCCCTCACAGGTTCTTGTGCCCCTCTTCCTTGCAGAGCATGAGAGACTGAAAAATCCTTGATGGGGGTAAGCACTACTCAGCAACAATTAAAACATCAGTGTGTTATCAAAATTATTCACATACGAAATCCAAAATACAGAACTGTACCAGCTATTAAAATTTACTCTATCCCAGCCAAAACCAGGACAAGGCATTAGCTTGATCTTTGTTACAAGACTGAGATCAAGGCAGCAAGAATGCAACATTTAAAAGAAATTGCAATTATATAGAGAAGTTTCTGCCTGTGAGGTACCACCAGATGCTAGAAATACTTTGAACGTTTGGTTTAGCCTACTGTATTTCCTACAGCTACACAGGATACACCGAGCTTTCACAAACAGTCCTTTTGTCGAATCCCCAGGGTAAGGCACATATATGGTGTGTTTGGAGACAAATCTAGTGACTTTCGAAAGCATCACCAGAGAAGCTAACTAACAGCGTGGTCTAGTGAGCAAGCACCACACTGGGAACCATGAGACAGATGCCTTTGCCAGCTCAGCTCCTGAATTTGTGCATTAACTTTTTTAAGCTAGCAGTCTTTCCACTATCACCCTTTGCTATACAGCACTATGAACTGTCTGCATATGGATTTTCTGCTAGCATCTGCTGATATATATGATGTGTTTTATTATAGAGCAAAGTAAATGAAATTGCATGTGTCAGAGCTGGCCCCATATGATGAAGTTACAGTTTAGTGCGCATTCAGGTTAAAAATTAGTAGTGCTATATACTGGCCAGTTCATTGTGAAGCTGATATTTTCACCTGGAACATACATGCCTGTATCCTTAGTTCATGCAGTGGTTTGCAACATGACCAAACATTTGAGAACAAACCCATTTAATTGTTATTACCTATTAACACAAGCAGCATTTGAATACAAACTGCCAGTATACAAACTAGCAGGTTATGGTCTTTACCAACATAGCTCCCATTTCAGAATCTTGATCTTGCAGTGATAAATGTATTAACAAACTGATAACACATCACTAATTGATGAGTACTCCAGCTAAATCCCCTGCTTTCATTTTCAAGAGTTTCGTCCTACACAGAGCACAGCACGCTGTAGGGGCTGCTAGAAAGCTTCACTAAAGGGCAGCAAATCCCACTGAGGTCAGATCCTTTTTAAGGTTTCTGATAAAGCCTCTCTCACTTGGCTGACTGGAAATAATTGAGTAAGAAAAACAGGTTTTCTACCATATGTTGCACAGTCCTTGAAGCAAGGATTATGTGTCATGGTTTATGTGTGCATCTAGGGTTTTAGACGAGCGATGAAATCAAAACCCATTTTCCCAACAGCATTATGGCTTCAACATCTTTTAGCAAGGCAGTGGAAAATAATATGCTATTGTTTTGATATTTTGTATGCAAGAGAAGCCAATAGCTAGGAGAAGGACTGGCTTTCCTATGCCTTTATGGTCCCACTGGTGCTCCTGGTAAAAAGATAGCTGCTTTACAAGCAAATAGCAGAATTAAGAGCACTGAACAGTACAATCACACAAACATGGAAGAATAAAAATGAAAATAAATAAATAAATGCAAATTCCAAGGCACACTACAGCAAGAAGCAACTTGCCAGAGTCAAAATTACATGAATAAGGTGAAAACCAGAGAAAATGTTGGTTCAGTAGAAAGACAAAATTTCAGCAATGCCAAGATGACCAAAGTATTCAGTTTATTATTTAATCAGTCTTATTAAAGATGTCAAGAAAATGGTTAACACCATTAACACCCCTGACAGAAAGGTAAGAGCTCTCCCTTGAAACAGGCCCGATCATAATCGGACAAGACAAATGTTTTCAAAGTCTGAGCAGTGAACCTCAAAATCTTCACAATTTTCATTGAGGAATCCTGGAAAAAAGCACGAGGGCACGAAAATGAATAAGGCAATTCCTGTGTGCTAGAAGAGGAAGTGAAGAGATGGAAAAAAAAAACCAAACCCAAAACATGACACCATTACTTCCATCCCAGAAAAAAAAAGAAATATGGAGTAATATAATCATATTACTGGTAAGCAGCAGAGGGGAACAAGAGGTGAGCAATCTTCATCACTCACTTGTCATGAACAAAGTACATCTCATTTCCTTTCATAGCAACATAACAGAAAGAAGCAGTTAATTTCATTTATCTTGATTGTTGGGATTCTTCTAATTAGTTGTCAAGATAAAACTATGAAAAGAAGCAAAGCAGGAGGGTAGTCATCATGATTTACTGCTGCAGTGGGAGGGCATGCGACATGGCTGTGTGTCACCCAGTGGGCAGAGGTCCCTTTAATGAAATCATTTACAATCTGGATTATAGATAGGATCTGATGACACAGATCTGAGAGGTGGCACCTGTCAGTGGAGACAGAATGGGGAATCATCATAATTTTAGCTGTTGTTCTTTTACAGAACCCAGAGGTTACGGATATATTTACATATCTGCAAGGCTTGTGAAGTATTAGAACTGCTTAGGCTTTCCCTGCAACACCCGTCCAGTGCTGTGGAGAAGTCCAGAAAAGATCTGGATCAAGGAGAGCAACAAGGCATAGGTATGTCATTACTTTAGTGTAGGGGGAACTGAGGAAAGATATTATTACAATTCCAGAAGGCTGTTGCACTGTGAGAAGGGAATCAGCTGTTGCTCATGACCCCGGGAGGATTGGCAAGCCACAAATTGCAGGAAGGAAAAATCTCATTAGAGCTTAAAAAAAGCATTTTAAAAGCTTTTTTTTTTTTTTTTTTCCCCTCCCCTCCAGGAGAACATAAGTGTAGAATACATTATTTGAAGAATTAATGAAGACTCCATTTACAGATGTTTTTAATATGTTAGAACAACTTTTAATGGCACAGGGCTACCTCCAAAGACCGTACTTCTCCTCTGTGGCCAGCAGGCTGAGATTTATGATCAATTCATCCAAAGCAATTTAAGCAAGGAGTGTGAGGGAGAAATTTGTATCTCGTGATAAAGAAATGGGGAAAAAAATTAAAAGAACTGATATCAAGAAATGTAAGCTCTGTTGCCTGCTGTGTCACAATTGTTAGATAAAAGGCACAACAGATCCAGAAAACGTGGTTGTACCCCAGTATGAGACAAAGTCAGAAAGGTGGGAAAATCAGTTTAGGGCTAGACAGTTATGATTACGGCTCCTGGCAGCTTCTAAAAACTAAAGTTTCATTATTGCTTTTATGGGATTTGATCACCAAAACAGTAAAATTCAAGATTTACTTGACCTAATAAGTAAAGGGTTCTGCATTTCATAGCAAAGTTAGCAGACTGGTTACTTCTGGAAGGCTTACCTATTCAGTCTAACCCTTGGCCAGTGTGGAAGCAGTTCAGGATATGATCACTTGGGATGCTGAAGACAGCATTGAATTCAGCATTAAATTCTATGACTTGCTTCTTAGCTTTTGCAAAGACCACTTTTCTGGATGAGAGGTTGTAAGAAGGTTCTTTTCTCCTTTTTAAGCAATTTCAAGTAGATATTTTTATTAATACATTTATTGGTAATTGCAAACAATTTTCAGTGTATAGCTGCATAGTTAAATTTTGCCTTTTAAACCAAGCTGAGAGGATTCTAACTGAATAACTCCGTTTTTGTAATACATGCTGGTTGAAGCAGAGCATGCTGCCCAACTTTGCCTGACCCTACACATGTAGTAGTGCTGTTTCAGTATTATAAGAAATGAACTTGTATATAATATAATTCTGTGTATATCAATGGGTGATATTGAACATGACAAACTCAACAGATGTACTTACTGGAAGACAGATGCTGCTTAGTTAAAGAAAATCAGCATCTAAAAATGATTGAGTGGAAGATTAAATAGTAGAGGGGAAAATAAAACACCAGGCAGGGAACATCAAAGGCCCATATACCAGTGTAAGTGAAGATATAGATTCACAGTCAGGAAAACCCAAGTTTCATGGGTACCTGCCCTAGATGTACTTATCTTCACATTCTGGCATGGCTCCTAAGAAGCATAACTAGTTTTAGTAATTTAAAACACAAGCCATGCAAGAAACAAGTTTTAAATCTAGACATCAACTACTCTAAACATCTGAGGGAAATAGATTTGTAATCTATTGTAATCACATCCATTTATAGAGACGAGAGAGATTTGCTCTGTAGAAGAAGCCAGTTCATCTTACCAGACTTGTATTTTAAGCTTTTCTGAGATGATTCTGTTCTCCTTCACATGGGCATTACTTTATTATAAGCTTTCTTAAATAAATGTTTAATTTCAGAAAACTGAACTAAAATTACAAAATTTCATGTCAAATCCGTGATGCTCATTGCAGCCAGAATTAGCTTTGGTATTTAAGCATCTATTCCCAAACCACCATGCAGAAACAACTTGTTCCCCTGAGCCACCCCAGTAATTATGTGAAACGCTATATGCAGAAATAAGAAAGAGGTAGCTAAATAGTACACAGGAGGCAGGAAGATTTCTTACAACAAATAACCAACATTTTTTCCCAACTTCAAATAGGGATTTTTGCAAATTTTAAATTTAGGCTTAATTGCACAAAAAAGCCCAGACTATTTGAACAGTAGCTGTTTCCATTTGGCCAGGGCATGATTTTTTTTGCCATGAGTTTTGGAAACCTGAAGGAAAAAGTACCCCTTCTCCTGTTCTTGGCTATCAGCTTTTCCATTACTCCTGTTTTAAGCATGAAAAAATTGCAGTAAGAGGCCCATAGAAGCACATAAACTAAAGAGATTAAGGTGAAGAACCATTTCTCAGCCCAGCACGGACACAGATCTCCAAGTCACGGGCTGCTCTGTGCTGCTGCATTGGTGTCACCTTCTTATCAGTGTTTGCTATCAAAAATTACTGTCTGTGCTTTAGGTATCTAAGTTTTCAGTATTACATCAGAACAAATCGATCATCCAAGTTCAGGCAGACATCTAGCTTTCACATACCACTACCAAAAAATCCTTACAGATGTTTTTGTCTCCAGAATACAAGCATGTAGTGATGCTGCTGTCTTAAGGGAATTAGTCATCCTTTCCTTTTGATTCTGATTTTGTGGCTTAGAGAGCCATCAATTACAACAGCTAACCTGAAAAAATATGTACTTTGAGAACAGTGTTCCTCTTGCTAAGTAACACTTTATTAATAACAAATTAATTTTCTATTTAATATTCAAAATCCCTTTGGAATCTTAAACAGAAAACATATAGGAACTGGTCCATTGCCCAGGTAACTTCTGCTACGGCCATGATCAATGCATACATATGTTTTATAGCATTAGGGTAGTAAAGGAAGAACTCTTAGTCAATTATAAATGAAAGAGGACTTGCACTGGCAAAATACAACTGTCACAGTTGAAAACCAGGTAGGATGCCAACGCTAAAGACTCAGCTTTTCCAGAAATTTGCTCAGCTGTTGCATGCAGTTAGGTTTACCTACCACAGCTGAAAATCATTCCCTTCAGTAGCCCATTTACCACAAAATCAAGACTAAGTCCTGTATCTCCTTATCTGCTCAAACACCAACTTAAGTCCTTTTACATGTTCCTATAAGGTCTTGCAGAAGGTTGCTATTACCTCTTTCTGCTCTAAGCCTGTGGCACTGTTTTTCTGTTATGGCATGATGCATCTATACTGAGCTACAGACAAACAAATTTCCCCTTACATGCTGTCAAGTGACATTTTGATTCAGCTTCCCGAGACAGGAAAAAACTCTCAAATACCAATCTCATCTTCGGAGTTCAATTCAGATACAAGCTATGATAGATTTCAAGTGCACCATAAGCTATTTGGGAAAGACAATTCAGCCTACAATTTACCAGCATAAGCTTCAATGATTCTAAAAGCTGTTTTAGCACTGAGTGATGGCTGACAAAAAAATTGTCAAGGGATAATTGCAAACCATACACGTTCCTAAGAGACTGCATTAGTGTTCCTGTTAATGAAACAGCAAAGAAACTTTTCATAAACAGAGTTTAAAATAATATCAACCTCTCTTAAAGCTTTAGGAGGCATGTTTAAGAAACTTTTGTTTCTTTAACCTGAACACACTTTCTGTCCAGAGGGAGAGGAGTCCGAATTGTGCTTTCAGAGGGTGGGCACAGGCACAGACAGCAAACTAGATCACTGGCTGCTTTTCTTTGAGTTTTTTAATCAGATTGTAGCACTGCTGCCATGCTATAAACATTCCTTTGCACCAAAGTGATGAAAAGTCATGATACTCCATATCAGACCACAATATGCTCTAAGGTTTGCACCTCAAGCAGTAGAT
Organism: Coracopsis vasa; assembly: GCA_026283785.1. Lineage (NCBI taxonomy): Eukaryota > Metazoa > Chordata > Aves > Psittaciformes > Psittacidae > Coracopsis > Coracopsis vasa. Next base: position 74,895 of record JANHGB010051147.1, read on the forward strand.
AAAAGATGCTGTTTGGGCTGAGCTCAAGAAAACATTATCAGAGGCATTCCCTTGTATAGCAACCATGGCTGTTCATTGAGATGCAGGTAGCGCTTCGATACCAAAGACTGCAGTGCATCATTAAAGTATTGTGAAGACAAGCAACACTCATGCTGCATACCAAGCGGCGTTACATTTAACGGAATCATTTTAGTGTGAATACATCCAGGCTTGCCACTGTGAGCCACTTGTGTAAAACGTGCTGGCAGAAATGGATCTGCACTAATTACATTTCATGCATATTTCAGAATTAACCTCAGGGATATGGAAAGGTGGCAATAAAGAGTTTTATAACCAAGTTCATTTGCAATTGGCAGCCACATGATGACTAGCTTTCCTCAGAGATAACCCTAGAACATCTCAGATTAGGAGTTCTATTTCTATTATGTTGTTTAACTGAAGCACAGAACACATGAAGATTCTGTATCTCTTCAAAACACCAAACCTTCATCAGAAACTAAACCCCTTTCAAGTACGAAAGGCTAGAGGACTTCAGCTAGTGTGCCAGTTCCACTAAAACTCTGGAGAAGCAGATGACCCCTATTTCTCTCCAGGGAGTGTCACAAAAGATCACAAGTAGGCTACATCACTATGAGATAATTTCCTTTCCAAAATAAAGAGTTGTTTCATTTCATCCCTCTAAACTTTCTGAAATCTTTTCCAAGGACACACTTTAAAACTTTTTTTTAGGGGAATACAGAAAGCTCAGTTTGCCTTTTTCCTTTACCTGCTTCAAGACTGAATCACACAGGACACAACTAACAGCTTTTCCGCTGCATCTGACCCTTCTACTAGTTTCCTCCTACATTTCCAGTAATATCAATTCATTATTAAATGAGATAAAGGAGCATCTCTGAGCTTCATTAAAACAGAGAGAAGAATGGGATTTCAGATCTCTGGATGTGCATCTGATACTGAATGCTCCAGATCCTCAACACCTGTGAACATAATAGAGAAATCACCAATTATCTCCAGTTCTTGTTTCACGGTGGGATTCAGAAATGAATAGCTCACACAGCAGTAAGTTTGCCTTGCTTATTATTTTCCTCATTTGCTGCTAAACACATTTTGGTTTCCTTCATAAAGAGTTGTCAACCACCATTTTCCATTATTATTTGTTTTGTATAAATAGCCAGGGCCCTGTTGCACTATTATTCATTGCATGAACACATAACATATTGCAGCAATATCCTATTCCTACTGCGGCATGTTACATTTTGAGGCTTTCATATTCCTTTACAAAATATGTTCTATTTGATGTGTAGAGCTGCAGAGAGGTGTGACTTGCCATATGCATGGTTGTGAGGCAGGTGGGGACACCAGAAACAAAACACCTAGAGCAGAGGTGCCCGTAATTGCCTGGCAATCATCCCAATGATCCCAGTTAGCCCAGTTGGGTCATCTATTCTCAAGACAGTCTTTGCCTACGTAGGCTTATGTACCATGTGCTCAAAGGAGGGTGGAAAAAAGCCAACAGGTGGTTTAACCAAGGTCACAAAGAAGACAAAAACACTGTTTGGCATCAGTCCTGTTTCTGATCTCAATACAATGTCTCAGCTAATCAATCATGCTCATTTTCTTTTCCAAAGTTTGTGCCTTTTGCATTTGATGTGTCTGCACTGAAATGTATTTAGTTTATAATCAGGCAAATGAGAGGTAGCAAAGCCATTACCTTTAAAACTTCTTGCTCTTGCACACAGAAAGAAATTAGAATTATCAGAGAAAAGTTGAAACATCAGTAGTGATAGACCTATGTTTTTTAAGAGTCTCCAAAGTCCTGGAAATACTACACAAGTCCTGCAGCCAATAAAGCCAGTTAGGAAGCAATATGGTAAAAATCTCCTGTGGAATCTTATAGGGGCTGATGCAAGAGACTAGCAGCTTAGACTGAAATATCATGGTCTGTTGTGCATATAAATGAACAGGCAATTTCTAAACCAATATTTATTTGGTATGTTGTAGAGAGCTTTTAATAAGCAACTGCTGCAGACCATAGGAAATTGCCTGTTCTGCAGGGTCGATCAGGGTCTATTCTTTCTAGCATTCCTGAAAACATGTAGCTGCAAGATATCAGTTGCTAAATGCAGACAGGTAATCAACATGCAGGCTCCTTCAAAATAGGGTTTGCCAAGCATTTTCCTTTGATCCCTTCCTGCAAGAGGCCATCCAGAGCACGCAGAGATTTTAGTTAATGAACTATCCCATCTCTCAGAAAATAGGTGAGTGACATCCTTGATATATTATCTTAAAATCTAAACATTTGTTATGGTGGTAATCATACATAATGTTTTTTTTCTTTTAATTCTATCTTCAATTACCCAAATTCTCACCAAACTTTTTTTTCAAACTGAATCTTTTCTTTTTGCAAGTGAATTTGTCTTCTGAAATCACAGCCACCATTTAACTGATGTGATAATTCACTCTGATGGATAACATGCATACAGGTAAAAGAAATATTGGTAAAATATGCAATCATAGCCATCATAATTAATCACGGTAAATTAGTAAAGAGAATTAATTTTAAAAATTGTAGCATAACAATTAAGATTAGTTGAGAATGAAAAGCAAGAGCATACACTCCTTGAGTTCTGAAAGACAGAGTTGTAAGACTCTCACTCTCTCTACACCAGCATTAGTATATTAATAACACTGGTTGCACTTGAATTGAAGGCATTTAATGAAGACTTACATGCAATGATGAAAAAAAAAATTAAAATCAAGAAATTGATCCATATGGAACTAGGACATAATTAAGAAATATATTAAACTTCACCTGCAGGCTGATAGCAAGACCGTCCAGAAGCTCCCCATTTATAATCCACATTATGGTGAGCCGCATTTAATTTGAGTAATACCCAGAGATGTTGGATCCTGCAAGGTCCCCAGCACTTGTACTTCAATTCAGGATGGCTCACACACTTCATTGTGTTTCTGGAGAATCCACCAGTGGTTTTGGCATATATTAGATGACCCTACAGAGAGCAAGAACATGTACTTGACAGTGTGCTGGATAATGTACATTTAATCCTGTGAGGTACTCAGTGGCATCAATCTGTACAGGCTCAAAGTTGTAGGAGATTCTTTGTTTCAGAATGGACCAAGAAAAGGAATCCACTGTGGTGAAACACACTGCATTGCTATGTAGTGTGTGTATATAGCTTACATAGTTAATATTCATGTAGAAAGAGTAATTGTGAGCCACTGCTTCTAAACCATTGCTATTTCTTTCTAAATACAGCTCTAAAGTGATTTCTTATAAACGGCCTCAATTTTGTCCATGCTACCAGGTTATTCTTCACTCAAAGCAAAACTGGCATCTGATGTTTACAATAGACAAAAATTATTCTTCAACAAATCCACAGCTACTCTATAGATGATGATGGGATCAAAAAACCTAGTTGATTCTATGAGTCTATGGAAATATGTAACTACCTGAGGAATTCCTGTGTTACTTCTTTCTAGTTAAAACCTGAATGCATTTTAAATTTTTGCTCTGCAGTCCATACAGAAAGACAAATGAGGGAGTTTAAAAGCCTGATTGTTGCTTGAGGACTTAAATCTGCAAGGTTGTAAGTGGCATTTATGAGAAGTTGTGTTTCACAAGCTTGGTAATTTGCAGTTTGTTACAAAGACATAAACTCGTTTCTGAGTAAATTGTATTGTAAGTCATGCTCCTCAGGGAATGTCTGAATAAAAGGTGATGTTAAAGTAATTTCCATAACACCAAACTATGCGATGAATTAAAAACCTCACAGAGAAGAAAACTGGGGAAAAGGAGCAGGCTGAGATGGAATTAATTTCTTTATGGTAGTGCTCGAAAACTGCAATGCTATCTGTTTTTAAAAGCACAGCATTTGATTTTCATCTGTTTGACAATGACTGGCTTCACTCTTAGAAATTGATTTTCAGCCACATCCAGATACTCAGCAACATCTTTGCCAAGGAGCAGACTCCTGTCAGGTACACACCAACACAGCTGCGGTGGTTTGAGAGCTTCATTGCACAGAGATGTGGCCCTTTCAGTTATCTTATTATAAGCAAGATGAAAACCAGTTCTCAGGTCCTACGTGAAGGATTGAATCTGCATGTACTCTGGCAATCATAACTGCTCACTGCAATAATGGGATATTCTGAGGGGAAACATCATTTGATCATTCAAGAAAAAAAAAGAAATTTGCAGCCACCTTCTTAAGAAGAGTGAGCTGAAATAACTCGTACCTGCCAAAGGCCTAACTTTGGGGGATGTGTGGGAAAGGTTTGGTCAACCTTGACATTTCAAATCAAGACATTTATCAAGGTAGTTACATCAACTGCAGCAGGGAGATCCTGTCTTATTAACAACTCCTATCTGGCAGGTCTTTACATTTTAGTATCATTGTTGTGGCTGTTTTCCTTAATGAGACAGAAGAAGGTTGTCTTATGAGAGACTGAAAAACCTAAATGCATACAACTTGGGTATGTGACAAATAAGGGGGTGACGAAATGTGAGATTCATTGAAGGCAGCCAATATAAATAGGAAAAAACCTGTTTAGTGTAGTACAATGATTATAAATGTGAGGAAAGTTATGCAGCAAGGATGAGGGTAATTTATCCTGAATATTACAAAAAGCGCTAACGGTGAGACTGAATTCATGTTCTGTGTTGTCAAGGGAATGGACTAAATGACATGAGAGGATTTTTTCCCCTCCTGTAATTTTCATTATCTTATGATTCAGTGATTCTTCCTACCTTTGCATTTCATTCAGGTCATGCAGAGGTACAGTACTAGAACAAACTTCCTAAGCCAGTGGTTTGAAACCTCTGATCCTGCGAGCAATGTATTATACAGTCTTTTCAGAAATTTAATAACCTCTCACTTAAATGCAGTAATACCAATTGGCTATTTTCTTGCTGTTTGATAGCTGTATTTTCTTCTTACAGTTCCTACTGGACAGCTGTACTAAAACTATCTGCCCTAATGATAATTGCACATGTAAGTCATTCAAGGCCAATTGATGTATGTTCTTGTGCCAGTACTGTCCTTCTTGCAACAGCCAGTAGCGAGTTCACCGTATAACACAGTCTTAGGGAGGCGGTGATCCTCCATCCTGGAGATGTGCCCTGCCCAGTGCAGCTGTGATTTCAGCAATATGGCCTCAATACTGGTGACCCCTGCCTGTTCAAGGACAGTAACATTT
>JANHGB010051149.1:0-17649 GCA_026283785.1 Coracopsis vasa
CATCAGCGCGCTTGTAGTAAGCGTGGGTAAAGCCCTTCCCAAAATCTTCGTTCGCGAAGTCAAGCCATCATCATCACATTAAATATTTTGTTACTAAACAATGTTAAAATTTTAGTAGGATGAAAAGGAGCTTCTTTACACCCAGGGTCTTGTCTTCCCTTTGATTCATGCTCCCAGGGTTCTTCGATATCATCAGAGTTATACCTGCCCACAAACAGCTTTGCCCTATGGACAACAAAAATTTATTAAACAAGATTAAGAGATGGGGTTTTATTACAAAAAATCCATCAAGAAAAGCTGAGCAAGTTGCTGGTATATTTGGTACCAGCAATCAATGAGACTGTATTAGGGGCTGTATCATTGCAGCAGACTGCCAGACACCTAGGAAGGAAGCAAGTGCTGCACAGTGCCCTGGCTGCCCAGAAGAAAGGCATTAGGCCATGGAGACCATCCCGCTATCAAAAGATGGTTTCAGCTGCAAAGGGGGATGTGTACATTTAAAAGAGACTTCTACCAAGGAGGCAGGTTCTATCAAGTTCAATCTATTGATCTGGATGATATAACTGAAAAGTGCAGTCACCCTGTCTGCTCACTGCTGGAGATGCTGCTCAGTGCAACGAGCACCCACATTTTACCTCCCCTCGACCTTTAGCATTTGGCAAAACAAGATTTTTAAAGGTTTGAGAAGTGCATTAATGCACTGGGGAGAAGCTGCCTGCCAGAATAGGAAGAGCTGCACCAGGGAGGACAGTGCCCCTCATGCTGCTCCAGACAAGGCTCAGACATTTGTGTTCTTCTTGGTCCTGCAAAAGATGGAACAAAGTCTTCAGTAAAGGCTGCAAGTAGGATCAAGAGGTTACCACTGCTTTGAACAGTCACCCTGCCTGGTCAGTGGGAGAAAAACCTTAAGACCTGCAGGAGTCCCAGCTTGGCTCACCTGCATGTAAGTCTCTCTTGGGTATCACAAATACCATGCTGCCATTGCTGCCATAGGAGATCTATGCTCTAACTCACCTGCAAATGCCATTATAGCTGGAGACTTGTACTCTGCTGGGCATTGAGGAATAAACCTGAAGAGCACAGAGAAAGAGTCACGAATGTTATCACAGGGCTGTGGCCATCATTTCTCATTACAAACACATAACTCACCATAGCCCATCTATGCCAGCCCCATGGAAAGGATAACACGTGGCTCTGTATCCATAGCTGAGGAGCAGAGAGGATTTGTGAACACTCTTGTCTCCTGTGTCCTATGTTCCCTCAAGGTTAGCAAAGCAGCCAAGGAGTTTCACATGCCTGTCAGGAAACAATGTTTTTGTTTATCGATCGTACAAAGGTTTGCTGTTTTAAAGACTGAAAGGATGAGGGCTATCAGTCACCATCCCAAAGTGAGACAGCAGCAACCTTCTGTCCCACTTTTTCTGGGTAAAAGTCATTAGTGCCAATATTGTGGTTGGAGCGGGAAGAACAAACCGTGCACAGCTCTAGGAGCTTATAAATTTTAGCAACACAAGCAGCTAGTGCCTTATACATTGGAGGCAGAACTTAGCCTTGTAACTTCCCTATTTTAAGGCCTTATTTATTCTGACCAGGCATTGAGCCTTCTAAGTTAGCAACCATACCAAGCTGTACAACCTACTTGGCAGGGTGGAGTTATCAGAGGTTTTAAGTTCTGGTTTGAAGTGATGTGCTAAACTCCAGTGAGGTTGAACAAAACTGAGCCTAGTACAAAAGGTGAGTGAATTGCATGAATTATTCTTTAAAACACCTTTGTTGGCCTCAACACTCTGAAATTCCTCGATGCTTACAGGTAAAACCATGGAAAGTCATTCCTGTCCACAGCATTTACTGCTATATCATTCATGCGATGATCACGTCCTGCAGCCCATGTTTGAGCCATTTGCAGTCTGTTTGTAACTGAACGCGACAGACAGTCCAGGCTATTACATGACTCAGTATTCAGTTTAATGCCACTTTTTGCCAGTACTGACTGGAGTTAAGTTGCATGCATCTGCAAGGCAGCTTTAGCAGAGCCCTGGTACAGAAGTTAAGTAGGAAGCGCTGCAGTCGCTAGGGCTGTTTTATGCCAAAGCCCAGCCCAGCTCGGGGCTTCGGCTCCCTCTGCTGTCCACAGCCCGGGGATACCTGCTTTGGATTTGCTCACTCTTGCAGGTGCTCCTCTTGGATTTGGCATTTTGGTAGTCACTCATTTCAGTTTTTTCCTGACTCTACTCAAATAAAGCTACATCAGGAAATCAACAGAGAGCAGGACCAGGATCACAGAATCACAGAATGGTTTGGAAGGGATGTTAAAGCTCATCCAGTTCCAATCTCCTGCCATGGAGTTGCTTCAAGCCGCATCCAACCTGGCCTTGAACAGTGCCAGGGATGAGGCAGCCACAGCTTCTCTGGGCACCCTGTGCCAGCGCCTCAGCACCCTCACAGGGAAGAATTTCTTCCCAATGTCTAATCTCAATCTCCCCTCTGTCAGGTTAAAGCCATTCCCCCTTGGTTTATTCCTATAGACCCTTGTCAAAAGCCCATCTCCAGGTTTCTTGTAGCCCCTTCAGGCACTGGAGCTGCTCTAAGGTCTTCCCTTTAGGAGCCTTCTCTTCTCCAGGCTGAACCGGCCCAGCTTTCTCAGCCTGGCTCCAGAGCAGAGCTGCTCCAGCCCTCAGAGCACCTCTGTGGCCTCCCTCCATCAGCTTCATGTCCCTCTTGTGTTGCTGCCCCCAGAGCTGGACACAGGACTGGGGGGGGGAGGGGAGTGTCTCACCAGAGTAGAGGGGTAGTCACAACAGTGAAAATCTGGTCTCAGAAGGGGGGAGATGTTACCTCAAGAGACTTTGTTTTATAGCATTGAGATTGTTTGCTCAGAGAAGCGGAGTCCTCAAACATTCTTGGGTGGTGTGGGAATATTGGGTCAATGCTCCATTTAAATCTGCAATTAAGCAATAAAGGCCAGTTCCTCTTTCTAGTCTATCTAGTACAGCTCAGTGTCACCATCACCATTAAGATGCACAGTCATACTGTCAAGGATGGGCTGCGCTACAGATCCAAAGGTGAATTCAGGCAGTTCCTAAACTTGTTTCTCAAAAGGTATTTAACAAGTACTTCAGCAAACTGCTTTTGTTATTGAAGGAGATACCACAGTTTCTTCTAAGCCAGAAAGAAATCAAGAGCACTTTACGTCATCTATGCAGACACCATTCACTTTTATGGCATCAAAGGGGAAAAGAAGCCACTATCACTTTCCCAGACCTCTTACTTTCCCATAGTTGTGCTCCTCTGGCTATTATAGAAAGGCAGTACTGAGCAGTAACTCACCCAGCCTACTGTGAATGAGGGCCCCAAATACACAGGCAGGATCCACAGCCCAGGAACAATTGTGGCTCTAACTGATCTGAAAAGCAGCACTCCTATAACAGAGCTTAGAATAGGGCTTGTAGCCCTGGGCTGATCTTAAATAGGCTCCTGGACCCATGGGCAGGGAGGGATGTGTGCTTTGGCCCCTGACAACATGTCTGTCTGTCACAGGGAAGAGAAACAAAAGAGCAAGTGGGGTACATCAAATCTATGGAGGCTCACACAATTGCATTTTAAGGTTTACATGCAGCTCTGTATGCAAACATCTGCCTCTTTGATACAGCACTATCTCTTTTCTGAAGACTTCAAGATGCTCTAGAGATGAGCAGCCTATGAGGTGCTGCCTCCTTTGACCTTGCTGCAGCACAGCACTTAGGCACATGTTTAACTTTGAACCTAGGGGCTTGCCAAAACTGGTGAGAGATATACTTCAAGTGCTTTGCTGGACTGGGGCCAAATAGCACTATGTGTTGTGAGGATGGGCTGTAATTAATTCAGGCTTACAATGCCCCTTTGAGGTACACATTGCTGTGAGAGCTGCTCCAAACATGGAAATGCCATCCCATGGGAAATTCTGTTATTTCAATGTTTTTTTGCAAAGGGGAAAGTGAACGCATGAATGTGGGCTTTAAATCAGATACAAGCCTTGTTTAAAGCTATGAAATAGAAATGATTTAAATGTGCTCCCCCTCTTTCCTGTTCCATATCACCTTCTCTTTGTCCTTGACAAAAGATTAAGAAGAAATAATGGTGGCTTTTAGCTGGGTGTATGTAAAACCTGTGACCATCCTTAACTGTTCTGAAGCTGTAAGAGTAAACTAAAATTTCATCAATATAACTTCCCTTCCAGGCCCTATGTTTGTATCACAGGGCACTTAGAGGATGATTTATGGAAAATAAAGAGGAAAAAAGACATCCTTGCCAAGAGCAGGTGAGACCTTCCTGAAAGCACATGAGTGTGTAACGCAGGGAGCAAGGGGGAAGTGCCCAGGCTTACAGATGCAGAGGTGAGGCAGCTGACACAACTGGGAGAGAATACAACCAGCATGGCTGGGAATCAGAGTCTTGTCATTGCAGTGTGTCCATAAATCCACATTTCTTCTGGAAACAGCGCCACAACCCAGGCAGAAGTTGTGTGGAGTACTTCGCTCCAGGTAATAGGGCAGGCAGCAGCCATTTCTGATAGCACTGCAGAGAAAGTAAGTTAAACAAATTTTCACCTGGCTTATTGACCAGGGATGGAATAAGTTGGATGTTTTAATTAAGTACATGCTTTAATGTCTACTGAATCATGGCTTCTGCCAGGATTTAAGACAGAAATGACTGAAGTCTTTAGATTTCCACTGTCTTTCCCGTGTGACATCAGGTAACTTATCTGGATGATTGGTTTTAAGCCTTCCAACAACTCCATTCGTTTCAGTTGGATGGCTCCTGCATGCCAGCTCTTTGCAGTCAGCTGTGCCAAGTTTCAGCTAGCAAGGCTGGTAAAGATGGCACTAGAAGAGAAAAATATAACCCAAATGAGACCCAGGAGACCCAGGCTCTATTTAGAGCTCTGCCATGGCATTTCTGGGTAACAGGTCATTCATGCTATTGCTTTACGCATCGGTGTAAGTGATGCAAGGTGATGTGCACAGAAGAGCCAGGAATTGCTATTAATAATGCAAGGCAAGGACAAAGGCAGCAGGAACCAAGAGTGGATGGGATGACTCTAGTCCTCATTCTGATGTGGAGGTATGGTAGACCCCGCAGTCTGTGCTAGTCTGGAGCAACCACACAGGATTATTTTTAAGGTATTTTTGTGTTGCTCTAGGTCAAGGGTTGATGAGAGGAGTTTCTCTAAAGTTCTGCAAGGGCAAGGGAAAGTAACCATGAATGTGATAAAAGGCCAGAGAAGGACTAAGCCCCTTACTGGCTTCAAACATAAGCATGTCATTACGAAAATAAGTCCATTTCCTTGTAACTAGAGTGTGCAGGAAGTTTGTTTTTCTAAGCAGAAAATAGAACCTGTTCTTAATGAGGAACACTTGTCAAAGTGTTGACAACACTTTGTCAAAGTGTTGACAAGGTCAAAGATCTTGTCAACAATGGTTATTCTTCTGAGCTCCTCCACGCCTGTGACATCCCAAAAGAATTATCTTCTAAGAACTATGATCAAAAAGTCTATAAACCCCAAACATGGAATTTACTGGACAAGATTCTAAGAGCAGGAAATTGGAAAAATGAAAGCACGATTAAAAAGGAAACCTACCATAAACGCTGCTGAGCCATAGCAGGGAGAAGCGGTGTATTGATGCTGACATCAATTACTTAGGGAAGGCTGGGAAAACCTTCACTACAGGAATACATATGCCTCTCATTATTTGATTCAGCCATTGAAGAAGATGGAACACCCCAGTGATTGCCTGTGCTCTCCTGATGCTGATGTGACCAAATTCTGGAAATGGAAAACCAGTGTGAATGGCCATCTAGTGCCAAAGGCAGAGAGGAACAGAGCTTCTACACAGAGCTTCTACACAGCTTTAGGACTTCTCATCCTAAAAAGCTGCATGCTAGAAATTCAGAGAAGTACGATCAGGGACTTAAGGGAAACAAGGGATGCAGGACAGAGACCATGCTCTGTGCTTCCGTCTCCGCTTTGTTCATCCCCTTGGGAAATTATGCAGCCCTTTTATCATGCCACCTAAGTAACCACACATGCAGGGCAGGGAACACTTCCAGCTTGCTGCCTTCATTGTCTGCATCAGTGACATAAATCACAGGGCAGTTTCTAAGGTCTGTGATTTCAAGGGCCTTGGCAGTAGACCAAAAAAAAGAACGCTGTCATCACACATGTGGGTGAAATCGGTAATGATCAGAGCACTTTTAGAAATAATTTATATATTTATTCTCAAGATTCAACAAATTGCTATGCTATTCTCATCAAAACGCCTTTTCAGACCTTAACTTTGCATAAGATCTGAAGAATAGGGGTAATCTTTTGATACCAAACAACTGGCCATGTGAAGATCTCAAGTTTGCTGCCCCACAGTGTAATCCATTACATTTGGGGACTGTGCACCTTATTATTTTTGTTACTACCTGCTATTGCATTCTCTGGAGTGATAGACAGAAAGCCTGACCGTACTGCAGTCAGGAGATTTGCCATTAACTTTGCTGAGGCAGCATTTCATCTTCTGTATGGGTCCATATGCTTAATTCCATATGTGTGCAACCTGGCTGATGCTCCAAGGTACACTTTTATCAACAGAAGCATCACCAGTGCCATCACTGTTTGCTGACTTAATTTAAATTAACTGCATAATGCATTTCAGGGAGGGAAAGATGATACAAGTTGAAAGTTGCAGCAACTTGATGCATATCAGCTACAAAAGTGACAGATAGCCCTATCTTACTTGAAGCTGTATGAAAAGTACAGTTCCTTGTGTATTACAATGAAAAAGCCTCATTATTATTTCAAGAGCTAGCTGGCCACAGGGTCAACACGGATAAACAAACATGGGAAAATCAGTCTGCCCACTTCTCAGAATCTTACACTGAGAAGAATTTGTGAACCTAAATATTAAGGGTGGGAAAACCTCAAAGTCTCTGACCCTTATTTCCAAGACCTGGGATCTTGCAGCATTTGGTTACACAGTGAGAAATTTGAAACTTTGAAAACTTGGATTCAGAAGTATATTTTTAATATACATCATTTTCCTGTTACAGAGTAGGGGAGAGACAAGCACAGATCAGGATAAAAATGCACCTCTCTGTAACCATAGGAGATTGTAAACCAAAATGCTGCTTTGATTTTAAATACTACTAAGTGTAATATTAAAAGAGAGAATAGGCATTTTTATCTTTAGTCATCTCCTTGGATCCAGGATGAGGCTTACTCCTGCCAGTGTATTTATGCAGCACTTAAACCGATTTCCCTGGTTTCACCTAAATTGTTGTGTTCTGCTTCTCTTTCCTTATATCTTTGTGCTTCATGTTCTTGTTCAACTGCTTTGGGGAGTAAAAAATATATATATCCCTGAATACAAATCAGATCTTTTGCTGCTTTGACTCTGCTTAAACAAAATAATTGAGAGTAACAGAAAGTTAAATGTTTCATCGGCAATTGGCCATGTGCCCTTGACATCACCCAGTTTGGAGCATGTGTCCATGTGGTAGAACCCTCCTGGAAAGGGTACTTGACTGGGCTGTAGCAGAGATACTCACTGTACATTTCCCTTCTTGGGAATAGCACATTTTTAGCCTGGCCTGTCATCACAGCAAGTAGCATGTGCCACAGTCACACATCAGATCTTGAGACACATTTTGAAAGCTGGCAAAATGTGCTGCATTTGCTTGCTTTCCACTGACAATCCTAGTTGTGCCCTGTCTGTGTGCGACACTAGACCTGAAGGTCTTATCTGCAGAAATCCATTTCTCATCATCAGTTATGATCTGAGAGTGAGAAGGAGAGATTTTTACACACTTCAAAAAACAAGTCATAGAAATATTCACAACGAGTCAGTCTTTGCAGCATTGAGACTGTTTGGAGAGATGTATTTCTGAGCGTTTCTTCTGATTTGCTGAGGATTTTGGCATGATATGGAGTGGTAATTTAGAGACTCTGAGATGGCTTAAGGCTGAAGAAGACAGGTAGTGTACATAAACACATAGCTATAGTCCTCTCCAGCTTTCAGATCTACTAAAGTCATATGGGATGAGCCAGGGAGAAAAGTGGAAGCTCTGCAGCAGCATAATCCTGAACATCTGTGACGAGAACCTGCAACTATCAAAACATGTTGAGAAAATGATAAGGTACTGTCTATCACGTAAGCTGTTCTGCTGCTCAGGAATAGTTTGTAGATTACAATATTCAGGAGTAAATTGAGCCCATAAGGGGGAATAGCAGTGCATATGCTTTTGTTGTTTCAGCCTGTATGCGCTTTGGGTGCAAATGAGCTTCCAACAATGCAGGAAAGGTCAGGCAGGGCAAGTGCTGTTTCATGTTGCTCCAGCGCTATACGATGTGTTATCTTAATTATGTCATACACACCAATACATATAGGCAATGTGTTTGAAATACAAGCTGGAGGCATTAAGTTTGAGTTTCCTCTCACGTACATTGGCTCCATGCTAGCATTGCTTCATCGTTTTCAGTGCAAATCCACACTGGATGAGATCAGAGGAATGAGATGGGAGGATGATTATATTCACCAGATGCATACAGTCCCCTTCCTCCTGGATGCATGTCAGGCACCTAGCTTTTCCCCTGAGCCTCAGGAAATGCCCATGTTCCAAAGCAGTATATGGTGTTTGAGGCAGGCACACAGCAGGGTCCCAGAGCAGACACTTGGGGTTTTCATTCCCCTTCAGGGAGGCAAATATGCAGATGAACAGGGTTAAACTTGCTACTCTGCTGAAGGAGACCTGCACAGCAAAATCCCTTGTGAGCTGCTGCCTGTGACCATTGGCCCCAGGGGTGGCATTTCCATCTCCTGCGGATCTCCCCTTGTGTTCCTGCAAAGACATTTGTACCCCTGCACTGGCCAGGTATGCTCTGCTCTGAGGACATTTTCAAAGGCTCAACATTTTGCCTTCCTGTTCACATGCATTTCCAGCATGTGGTGGGTGTCCAGAGCATCCTTGCTGGGCTCACCATGTCCAACACTTGTTCCCATTGAATTCCACCTGGGGATGAAATATTTCCACCTTCCACTTTACGGAAAAAAGGGTCACTATGACTCAATTCCCCGTCTGGGAAATGGGGATAACAAGTGCTCTGTTTGTCAGAATGGACAGCAAATAGTCTTTGAAGCAGGAGTTGTGTCTTACAGTCTTTCTGGCTGTAATTGACACCACAACAAGGTCCCGGCCTTGCAATAATTCTCCCCAGTCAAATTCAGAGGCTGGATGAACGCAGGTGAAGAATTAAACTATGATTTTGGCTCCGTTGACACAGCAAGAATATCAAAATGCCCTGTAGATTGTCTGAAACCTGTTAATTTTGCACACATTTTTGTGTACAGGTATCTTAGGAATACATGTTTCTCCGAGAAAGTGGCTCAGAGTTTCTATCCTCTGCTATGTTAATCACGACCTACTGCTGGTATCTGAATAACAGAGCAAATCTCCCACAGGATAAAGCTGATGTACAAGAATTTGAATTTGGCTGACCTGGAAACATCTCAGACATGGCTTTCACAAGCCGCATTGTCAGAATAGGGCAAGTATAATTGCAAGTTGAGCTAAAGGGAAGGGGGATGCAAAACCACGTGGTGGTGAACATGAAAATGAATAGCCTTCTGTCACGAGAAGAGCCCCATTAAAGAATGGTGATTTTTGAGATGGAGAAAGAAATCAGTCTGGGAGGACCCTGAATATGTATCAGTTCTCCTCTTCTCATGACCCCAGAGCTGCTGCCTGGGAAACCAACCTCCTGCTCCCTGGTCCCCTGGCCCCAGAGGGATTCAGGAAGAGGGATTTAGGAAGCCCTGAGGACAGTTCTTTGCTGCCCTGAACAGAGCAACCCCTGGCACGTCTCTCCAGCCTCTCTCTGGTGATGGAGGTGAGACTCATGGCGCATGTTTGGGCATCTTTGGAGAGGGTGGGAAGCACGGAGCTGTGAAAGCTGCTTTGGTCTGTGCCACAGGGCTGCCCCATCTGACACCCCCTTGCCACTGCACAGCATGGTACAGCTAACAACACTGAGGTTATTCTGGTCAAGGATGACCTTGCCTTCTTTCCCCTGTAGCATGCTGAGAACTGAGGCACGTGGTGACCATGGCCATCAGACCTCTAGATCATGCTCAGCCATGGGTCAGATTAAAGCAGTGAACCCCTCTCCCTGGCCTGTATTTTGGGACTGTTAATGTCTGTTTTTTACTAAATCGTCAGTAAGGGGCAGTGTTGCTTCAGGTGCAGCTACCTCAGGTGACTCTATTTTCCCACTTGATTGCCCCCAAGGGATGCAGGGAACACAAGCCTTAAAAGCAAGGGTAGGGCAAAAGGGTTGTTTTTACTCTTCCGGTTTTTATCTGTGCTGTGAGTGCTGAAGGGTGGGTTTCCTTAAAGAAAGATCTAGCTATTCCTGGCTATGTGGGATATAGACAGGTATCCTCCACATACTGGATGTGGATCCCACATAGTGGGATGAGCAAAAGGGAAGGAGAGATTTGTCTGTTGTTTAGAAGTGTTTTAAGGGAGGTTTCTGAATGTGGTACTTTTCTGTTTGATTCTTGCTTTTTCATGAAGGACTAGATCAGTATTGCTGCTGCTTGTGGTAACTTCTGCCGCTTCAGAAGTGAGTTATACTGAGAAACCAGGGAGACTATTCATATGACCTTGAAGAGTACTGTTCAGTGGAATTATCCTGAAGAGGTGGTTGCCTTTGGTACTTTGAGGGCAGTTGGGTTCAGTTCCTGCTGGACAAAGCTGGTTAAGAGGAGCTGGAACCAGGGAGCTTGGAAGGGAAGATGGAAAGGGTACTTAAGACTGGTGTATGCTGATTTAAGCTTGCAGCCCTGGAGAAGCAGTGTGCTCTAGGCAGGTAGTCATAACAGTCCCTTTCTCAGAGGTAACTGACTGGTGCTTCCAAAGTAACATTCTGTGGTCAAATGAATAAAGCTAAGCTTTTGTTCCTGGAAATTTACTTCCTTTAAGAATCTTCAACGGGAGGCAAAATAGAAGTATGAAGGGAAACTTGTGGATGGAGAAGGGAAGATGGGAGTACAGAAACCTTAACTAGGTGCAGACCTTCTTGGAGGGAAACACTTTGGGGGAAAAGTTTTGTTCATTGGGAACTGTGTCCTAAAAGGATTTCTGTGCATTTTAGATGTTTTAGGATAGCAAGTACAGGCGGTTTCTTGTTCTTAACAGAACCAAGTCCTGTTGTCCCAATGGACAACTCTACTGTACGGTCAAGCATCTGTGTAACTGTTTGCAGTTCACCATATGAACAGAGTCAGGGTTGCTTTCTGGGAGGGTCAGTAACTCTTGTTTTAAAAGGGCTGCATCTGGGTCAGTGCAAATGCACTATTCCTTTAAACTTCCCTAATGAAAGACAAGGGATGTGTTTGCAATTAAGTTGTATTTGTAAGAAATTTTGCAGTTGATGACTTTCAATGCTTGACACCTTTTTGTTTATACATATGAGAGTTAATACAAACCTCCTGTGACACATACTTGCATTCCAGCTTGGCTTGATTTCCAGGGTGTGAGAGGGTTCCTTTAGATGTTGAGGGACTTAAGTATCCAGGTGGAAATACTTTTGGTGGAGACTAATGGGTGCCTCTTTTTGCAGAAACCTGCAGTAAAAACGTGGGAGGTCTGGCATTTTGTGTTACTAGATCTTGGCAGTAACTCTCATTCTGATATTTTAACCCTTTACCAAGCTGCAGCCTCCTGTGATTTCCCAATGTTTATTAAATATCCTCAAGGTCTGTCTTGTAAAAGCAATTCCTCC
The DNA here is from genome assembly GCA_026283785.1 of Coracopsis vasa. Classification (NCBI taxonomy): domain Eukaryota; kingdom Metazoa; phylum Chordata; class Aves; order Psittaciformes; family Psittacidae; genus Coracopsis; species Coracopsis vasa. Next base: position 11,807 of record JANHGB010051149.1, read on the forward strand.
TTGAGGAGAGGCTCTGCTGGCTGCCCTGGGCCGGGAGGTGTGTGGGGCTGCCATATTCCTCTCAACTTCTTCAAGCCCAGGGCTTGGAGAGGGCTTCCCAGGCTGAACTGTGTCTGAATGCACTGAGGCTTTCTCCTTTTTTTGGTGGTATTTCACATATTTTCACTTGGAGCGGTGGGATTTAGAAGATGCTTCCTTAAACTTTTTATTTCAGCTTTATGCTTGGAGATCTGCAGGCCCAGGTATGGGGCCTCTCCTCCTCTGCACCCCAGGCAGCCCAGCTGTGTGAAATGAGGAGCCCAGTCTTGATTATTAGACTACTGTATCTTCAAACTGGCATTTCTTTCAGAGAAGCTGTGGGATATGATGAAAGCTGCTGTTCTGGCTGAAGGGAAGGTGTAGGGGTGGCAAATGTGACTGGGGAAGCAAGGGCCAGGGCTGGCTCTAACCACCATTTTGTTAGTGCCTGCTCAGCTGGAGAACTGATGAAGTGCATTGATCTCAGGAAGTAAATAAAGGCTCAAAAGGCCTTAGTTAATGCAAATACTACCTAGGGCTAACCACGGATTATGGCAAATGAGTTAGAAATGGAGAGCCAACCCAGAGCTTGTCCTGTGTACAGTTCCCCACTGCGTTAGTCCTTGTCTCTAGTGCAGGCTCTTCGGGAGCAGGGGCTGTTTCCCCTGAAGCATATTGGCAGGGCAAGGTAGTCTTTTGGGTGGCTAAAGTTGTAATGGCTGGGCATGAGAAGGTGTGTTTAGGGAAAAAATACTGCTAAAGCAATACAGTGAGGGTAGGATGAGGTGCTAAGGCTGTGATGTGCTTTAAAGCTCTTCTCTTCACAGTTTACCATCTTCTGTTTGTACAGCACTTGCCCAGAGGGATCCCAGGCTAAGCTTCTGGAGATGGCAGTGAGGTGTGGAGTCGCAGTTAAACTTCAGGAAACAAAAGCAGAGGCTCTGGACTAAGCTGCAGAGGATCCGCGTCTGCATCCTGTGTGCTCAGACAGTGCTTTGAAGGAAGAGGTACAGATACAGATAAATACTGGGCAGAAAGCATGCATAAGAGTGTGGGGGTTTTGTAAGTGTTATGTCTGGAAGCTGGTTTAGGTGTGGAACAAAAACGTACCTTTCAAAACTGGCTTTGTAACTTTCAAATAGATCTGTATAAACTAGGCCTGCAGTGGCCTAAGTGGCTGTTAATTATACCAGTGCTTCAAATCAGTGAAGGTTTTAACTATAACAGCAAGCTAGGTCAGCTAACTGTGAGTTCCTTGAAATACAGTTGTGCTAATTCTGCATTTGGTTTGTTTCACACCATGACTTGTTTGTTCATGAACACATTTGGAGAAAGTTTTGTGCCAGGGATGTAGATTAATAGTCCTTTATTCAGCAATTATTCAAGAGAACTCTTAAATTTGTGACTTAATGAAGGCTTGCTTCCGATTTCTTGTGTTAATTGTGGATACAAGAGAATATTCATTTGGGGGTCTAATGTCCATATAATTCAAACTGAAGGGACTAATAAGCAGGCCAGTTATAAAAGTGCTAGTTTAAAATAAAGAACTGGTGATACATGTACCTGCTTTTAATTGGCATTGCTTTACAGATGGGAGTCAATACACTTTGGTGTAAACATGTATTATGATGTATTTGTGAGCAAACTGTGTCTTTCAGACAGTAATTTTGCCAGTATTGATCAGCTAATCATGCATGAATATAAAGTGGAACTGCAAGGCTTTAGATAATAATCTGTACAGGCTTTTAGTGGCAGAATGGTTTTGTGTGGGATAAAGTGTACATTTTCTATGTTTTGAAAGCCTATTCCTTATAGCTACCTGTCCTAATAATATTTAGCTGGTTCAGGTGTTTAAGTCTCACTTCTGGGAAAAATAGGCTGCTGAAACTTCTGTTCTTAAGGTAGGTTCAAGGAAAATTGGTTGTTGGGGACTTCATTTGTATGACCTCTTTTGTAGAGAAGCTCTAAAGTAATTGAAAGGTTTGTTTCTAATCAGAGCTGTTTCACAAAAATATTAATTTCCTTTTTGGGGCTAAACAGTCTGTAAATAAACTAACTGTTCTTCTGGGGAGCATGGAGCTTTTGTTTTGCTCAGAATGCTAATTTAAGCAAATCTACACCAAGAAAAGAGAAAAACAGCTATTCTATCATTACTTTATATCATCTGATGTCAAAGTAAATTTTCTAGTGCTTGTGGTTTCTCGTATGGTAATCAGTTTTCAAACAATCCTGAAGATACTTCAGCCTAGAGTGTATGTTCATAGTCGTTATCTAGACAGGATTTATCGGGTCGTGTCACTCCTCGTGCCAGGAGATGGCACCAGACAGCAGTGCTCCGTGTTATGCTCTGTCACTGCAGAGACAGCAACCCCTCTTAGGTACGTCTGCAGGTAAAGAATAACCCTTCCTATTACAGCAGACTTTGGTGCAGAGTGACTCTACATGTAATCAAAAAGTGTTTGTGGTTATGCATTGTGTTAAAGTCACAGTCCTTGGAGACTGGATAATCTGTCTTATGTAGATTTTTGGGAATCGGTGTTTGTGATTGAAGGGATCATGCAAGTGCTGGAGAGCTTAGGTCTGAGACTTCTAAAGCAATGTAAAAAAATTGAGCCCTGAGGGTAGCTGTGTCCCCTAAGCCTCTATGGAAATGCCAGGCTGAGACAGTGTTGTGTCAGTGTGGTGGTGCTTGCATGAAACCTTACCCATGTGTAGTGGGGGAAATCCCCTGAGGACAGATGAAAGGTGACCCAAGATGCATCACTGCAGAGCCTGGAGAGCTGTCCTGCCAGGAGCAGGGTGTGCAGTGCCCTCCTGTCTCCATCCAGAGACTGCCCTTCCTGTCTCTTGCTTTGCCTCATTAAGGTGTATGAGAGTTTGGTGGACTTTGCGTGTAATGTCAATGACTTTTTGAATAGAGTATCTCTTTAGAACTCCATGAATAATTGAACTATAATTCTGATCCTCTATTAATACATAAGAAAATAGATAATGGAAAATGTCTGCAGAGACATGTCACAAAGGAGGCTTAATTATTCTATCTTAAAACTGTCTGTTTGCCCACCCATTTAAAAACACATTAACAGTATTTATGTTTAAATACAGAATTTGACTGCATCTAGTTCCCTCTCATTGTTTGGAATGAACTATTAGCCTCTATTATAGGCTACCCTTCTACTCCCAGAAGCATTAACTATCTGAATGGGTCAGGATTACACACCATAGTAATTGTCCATTTTCTAATATACTCTCATCCTTTGCTTTTATGGATGCTTTGACTCTCCTTGACTTCACTGGCAATTGAGGATAGCCAGCTCTTCAAAGAGCTGGCATCACAGTTAATTTGCATGCTGGAATTGGCATTTATACTAAATTACAAACAGGCAGTCTTGGTGAAACCTGTGAAAGTTTCTCCATGAGCAGAGCTCTGAATCAGCTGCAAGACTGAGATCTGACTATAAAAGCTGATGTAAAACATGTAGAATTGTATTTATGTAAAACCTCTTATTCAGAGATGTCAAAGTCAGAACTTGATTGCCAGCTGCCAAACTGTCTGTCTGGATAAGTGTCTCTATTTCTGAATATTTTGTTTGAATTTCTATTTTAACCAATATATTGCTCTTTTTATAACTTTGAGTGCAAATTGTTATAGCTGATTGCTTTGTGTCCTGGATAGCAGCCTCCAGCCATGTGTTTCCAAGTGGTCTGAGTATTTAAACTTCCATGAAGTGATTAGTCACCCCTTCAGGGGTGGATGAAGTCATCAGCTCCCTGACCAAAACATCCATGGTATTAAACCAAGTCTAGGGAGCAGCCCCCAAGCATAGGCTGAAAGGTGGCTTGGAAAACAGTTTTATTCTTTATGTTCTTGAGCAGGTGTGCAAATGTGAGTATAGGTCCTTGGAGAAACTCCAGGCACCTGAAGAGACTAGCCCTGGCCAGGCAGCAGCATTCTGTGGCTGCAGAGCTCTTCTCTCCTGCCCTCAGAGTTAAGACTCTCCTGTGAGAGCTTTGTCTGCTTTCAGTAGCGGCACAGCTTCTACTAATGCATTTCTCTAATGGTTTTTATACCAGCAGGATTAATCTGATGGGTTTTTTGCTTTCCTTCCTTCCAAATCAGGTAAAGGAGTTTCAGGCTGATGGATAATTATTCCTGAAACCAGGAGTAAATATCAGGCTTAGCTCTTAATCTTGAATGCACTGAGGCAACTGGAAGGAAATTCCATCCCACAAACCCCGTTTTCTTTACAAGTCAAAAGCAATAGCACAGTGTCTCCAGCCATTGCTGTGAGCATCCCTCTGTGTAAAGTACTGTACAATTGCCATTGTCCTGATACATCAGAGCTGTTTCTGCTTTCTGTCCTCAAACTGGAAGGAGCCACCTCCCAGCTTCCCTCTGTTGTCCTGTCCCCTCCTCAGCCTTTTCTGTGAACTGGAACTTGTGTAGCAGCTTCAGCTAACCAAGGCTGAGCAACAGCATTTGCCATGACTCCCTTTTCACAGAGCTAATAAAATATTCCTGGCCACAAGTTGCATGAAATACTGCAGAGCGGCTGCAGAAGGGAATTAAGTTAACCCCTCCTGAATAGTGGTTCTTCAATTAATCTTTACACTGGGCACATACATCAATAGCACATAGTTCATATAGGGTGACAAATGCTAAGAAATTTAGGACTGGAGAAAATTAGGACTGGAGCTAGACTGAATTTTGATAAAGAGTAGTAAAGCTAGGCATGAATATTTACCTGTGTTGTGCCTGACCTTGATGGATGCAATTGGGAGAATGCATACTCTGTGTGTTGAGAAAAGGCTTTGCACAGCATCCTGAAATTGGGAATCATTCACCTGCCTGTTTTCCTTAGTGTCAGGCAAGAGCCCTGTCTGTCCAGTAAGGGTAAGGATGACAACTGGTTATCCTACTGGAAAGGAGACAGACATCCCTGGGATAACACCCTTATTCAGTGACACACTGAAACAGATGCACTGAATCGAGCAGCTCACTCAGAAGTGTAAGGTCTCTGGGTTGATTTTCTCGCCCAGCCTATGTGCTACACAAGGACTGATGCACAGCTTTAGCTATAACTGCTGTGTAGAATAAGTTTTGTCTTGAATTTTGGGCAGGTCTTAACATGAAATATTTGAAGTGCCTTATAGAACTTGCAACTTCAGGGTGGTAACAGTGTTATGCTGAGTAGTTGGAAGGAAATCTGTGGGATTACCAGGCCTCCCTCTGGAGAGAGGGAGTGCCTCCCCTGCTTGTGTTTCCAGATTGTCTATGCCCTCCTCACACATGTAGCTCTATTGCTGTTTTAGAGGGTATAGGGTCAGGACAAGTTCATTATCCTGCTCATTAACCTCACATTCTACTGGTGCAAAAAAGTCATCAGTAAAGAGCACGGCAGGTTAAAAAACTGAGCACCTAGGGCAAATGCAGTACTTGTGCTGGCTAACACCAAATCTGAACTGTGAAGTCTAATGATGGCAGCCTTGGCATGAAATGATGATATGCCTTCTGCATGATAGCTCCTGAAGAGTATACATAGCTCATTGGGGTTTGTCTGTCCCTCTAAAACTTTCTGTGCTTCCAGGTTTTGTGACAGAATTCATTCTTCATCGAACTCATTAAAGCTTCGTTATCAAACTGAACATATGTCGTCTGATTATCCAGACTACCGCCGTAACTCCTATATGCTTTTACCCAGCCCGGTTTATTACTGTTTATTAGGCTGATGATGCTGCCTTAATGCCCTTATGTCCTGGTTTCAGCAGTAGCAGTCATTTTTTCTCTTTCTTAGTAGCTGCTGCAGTGCTGTGTTTTTGACTTT
>JANHGB010051150.1:0-12856 GCA_026283785.1 Coracopsis vasa
CCAGGTTGGACACAGGGGCTTGGAGCAAGCTGCTCTAGTGGAAGGTGTCCCTGCCTGTGTTAGGGGTTGGAACTGGAGGAGCTTTAAGGTCCCTTCCAACCCAACCCAGTCTGGGATTCCATGATACTCCCAAATAGCTGGAGGAGTCCACAGAAATGCTCTGCTATCTGACACATCTTCTACCTTTTGGAACTGCTCTTCTGAACCATCTCTAATTATCAAACGCATTTGATGAGTAGTCAAGATCTAACACAGAATTAACAGCCTCTTCCTCAAACACTGAGTGCACAAGTCAGCATCACTTATGTGATAGCTCCTAAACTTCCAGATCACTGAAGCCCTTGCCAGCAGTCAGTGCAGAGCTCTACCAGGTAAGACTGCAAATGAGTCATCAGTTAAAGCCAACTCAGCTGAACAGGAATCGATTTTGCTCAGAAAAACGTTGCTTTTTGAGCTTCTCTTTATAACCCCAACACCTGCAGAGTGAAACCCCCCAACCCTCGTGGTAAAGTCTGACTTGAAACGCTCTGACTCAAAGGTACGTGGATTTTTGCCATTTCTGGTTCTGCAGTCATGAGAGCTGCATGCACAAAAAGCTCTTTACAGCTTCAATTTCTAACTCTGTATCCTCCAACTGACAGCTTATGGCATTCCTAAGAGAAATTAAAAAGAATGAAGCACGGCTTTTCCTCATGCAGGCAATAAACTGCATTGCCACTGAATTCTGCATGAGGGAGAGGAGTACAGAGTAAAACCCTGAATGAAAACAAACCCAGGAACAATCACAGCACCGAGCAGCGGAAGCCAGCACCATCACCTTGGCAGGCCTCTTGTGAGACATCCCACACAGTCCAGGGCAGACAATTGTAGTTTTCCTTTGAGCAAGCAGCAGCGAGTTCCTGGGGTTGTGCTCATTCCTGTGCTCAGAGTTAAGGTTTCCTGATACTTGACCCTTCAGAACTTATTCCAGCTGCTCAGACTGGGTCATATTGAACTATCTGGTCTGAAGCTCACCTCAGGCTGGTTGCTTTTAGAGAAGAAAACCCACACCAGTGTTTCAGTTCCCAAACCAGGGAGATCTCTTCATGCAAAGAGCAAAAGCACGCTGGGCCAATGCATCAGAACCTCACCAGGCTCTTTGGTGTGCATCCAGACCCCCAACCAGCACTCACCTTTTTGGAAAGGGGCATGATGCTGCTCGGTCGAACGAGCCGCCGCTTCTTACAGCTCAGCACTGGGCGAGTGCGAGCTGCTACACACGTCCCATCCGAGGATGAAGAAACCATGTTGAGTCGCTGCTTTTTATGCAAGAGCTCCTCAGCTTCCTGGCCATCTCCCTGAGCATGTTCTGCCAGGCCAGGCTGAAGACTGCCCGAGAAGAGAAGAGAGCAAGAAAGATGCTGTTATTCATTCAACCACCCCATGTCACCCAGCAGGACCAGCCAGGTTCACAGTTCAGATCCTAACAAACGCCCTAAGCTGAGTTTAAAGCATTGCAGGTTACAGCTTTTCTCAAGCCAAGCCTCCTTTTTGCTTTGACTTTGGTCACTTTCCACCACAGAACCTTTGACAAAATCCCTCTGGAAGTTATGAACAAAAAATCAGCATTTAAAGCTGGACACAGAATGAGACCAAAAGCCACTCAGGACCTGAACAGCTTCAATCCTAGAACTCAGCCTCCTCCAGAATCACAGTTCAGGGCATCTTAAGACAAGAGGTCCTGATGAGTTTAATGCCAGAGAGCACAAGGCAGAGAACATACAATATTCTAGAATACTAAACCTTGATGTAAACTTGATTCTGATGAATATTTGAGAACTACCCCTCTATCAGCTCTCAGCAGTGCAATGTTAACATTGACCTTTCTGGTTTACCTACAAAGGCCTTCCCTGTCCACATGCAGTCACCCCGCTGCACCATGGCATCACTACCCCGGGCACCAGCACAGTGCCTCATCTGCAGAACCTTTTCATGTATATTTTACAAGAGTTTCATTTCTAAAAATGCAAAACATTAAAGCCCTGTGGTCTAAAGCTCTGCAGTTCAAAGGCTACAGGCATACAAAGGGCTCTGTTACAGCCTGCAGTGTTTCAGCTGTAGCAGTGAGTGAGTTGATCGGTGCTTTCTACGCTTGCACACTGCACCACTGCAGCATCCCTCCCACCTTAAGGTACTCAGCAAGTGCAGTGGTGCTGGCAAAGCTTCTCTAGCCACTATGAGGACCTTAAAGCACCGTGTGTTCAAGGGTTTTCAAGTGCTGCAGCCCTGAAATCATCCTGTAGCACAGGAGAATTTCTTTTACTTTACCCACTTAAAGGCTTTCTCCTCAAAAGCAGCTCAGAGAAACACATTATTCAGGAAGTCTTACTCCCAGCTCAATGGGATCTGGACTCCTCAGGATCTCCAGAAAGTGGGCCAGAGCTTACAGCTTCTTGTGCAGAATAGCTGCAAGCAGGCTGCTATTTGCAAGAGTATGGAAAATACCCATGTAAGAAGAGTTTGGAACACGCTCACTACATGGCTTCCCCAGGATGCATCAACCTGCAGGGCTGGGCCATGCAAACACAGCTCAGTTTAATGCCATTTTCAGGAAGACAATGAAGCAGAAAACCTCAAGCAAGTCACATCCTCCAAAATGATCCCGAGCATCATCTACCACTGTACCAGAGACCGTTTGTACCGCTACCCATCAACCAGCATGTTACAGGCCAGTTTCCAATGGGACTTTGTCAAGATCATAACAATCAAACTCTTCCCATAATATGCAAGGAGCTTACGTGTTAATAACTCCATTAACTTACGTGTTAATAACTCCATTGACGGGTCTTGGTGCTCCACAGGGCTTGGCAGGGTGGGAATCAGTATTTGCAGCAGAAATACCCAAGTTCTCCAGCGGCTGGGATGCAGAAACACCCTAAGGATGAGAAAGATCACGAATTAATAAAAGCAGCTTCTCAAACTGCCACAACGTTCTTCTTCCCAGTTTCTAGTTGAGGATTCTGCACTGGGTTTCAAAAGCCAGGTTCAGAAGCCACTGCATGAACAGGAGACCGGAGATGTAAGGACTTCTTTTGGAGCAGCTCTGGGAAGAGGATGGAACAGGACAGGGCTTCCAAGGACTTCAGTTCCCCCTAGGCGATCACTGAGAAGTATGAAAGGCCAAGGTCTTGAAGGAGATCTTAGCATCTTGTCTCAATAGTGCAAACAAGTTTATAAGCACCTGCAAACCTCGCAGCCAGCTTCTGAAGCCTGATGCTGTGCTCTAAGCCACGGCTGCAAGCTCCCGTCTAAGCACTCTGGGGGAAAACAGGAGGGGAGGGAGAGTGGAACTGACTTGCAAACCTGTATTTGCATTTTAACTACCTACCTGTGCAAACATGGTCCAAACAGCACTTTAAAAGGTACGTTAAATGAGTACACACACAAGCCCTGGGTTCAGGATATAAGGAGGCCAACTTTATAAAGGTAAAACTGCCCCATAAACACCTTTTTGACAGAGGAAAGAAGTGAAAACTAAGTTAAAGACAGAGCTCCCTGCTTTACTCTGCTGTGAGCAGCAGTTACTGCATGGCCACAGCACTGAATGGCTGCGCATCTCCCACTGCAATTGGCCTCAACAGGGGGATTGTCAGGGCAGCTTCCAAGGACATGCAGGCTTTGGACCTCCTGCAAGTGACATTCCTGCTCTCCACCCCAGCACGTGCCAGTGTGGTCCAGCATGTTCCCTGGCACTCATCCCCCCCAGTCTCATCCTTGAAGCCCCTTCTGCTTTCAGAGAGCTCCTTCTGCTCCTCCCCTGGGTTAAAGTCATTTCTTCTCTCGTGCTACTTCCTACCAATGCCTCTCGAGCTCTCAAGCTGGGTTTCCCCTGTGCACACACAAGGGCAATGATGCAGTTCAAGTACTACTAAAGAAGACAGAAGGAAAGGTCGGATTTCTCTCCATCTCCCCCTGCTTGCCACATACCCCATCTCCAAAGCACCGGTGCTGCATTGATTAACATCTTGTCAGCAGTCACTCCCCAACCCAAGGAACAACGACAATCAGGTGCTGGACTAACGGTTTCCAGCATAGCAGAGCCCTGACTCACCCAGGGAAGAGCTATTTCTACCACCACAGACAACTTCTGCCTGTTGCCCGTTGCAGAAGCTTTGCTGGGCTCTATGATGCTGCTACAGAAGGGAGCTCTCCCGGTGCAGGATCAGACCCATGGGCTCGTCTCTGACACGCAGTCGGAGCAGGGGTGGAATCAGATCACACCAGGAGCATGAGGTGAGCCCAGTGCAGCTCCCTGCGAGCTGAAGCCAGTGCAGGAGCTGAAGGTTTTCCTGCTGGTTTCCAGAAGCTTGGCAAGGCTGAGCCTTCACATGACACCTCTGCCGGAGGCACCCCTGGTGCAGGAGGGCGGCTGCACAGGACCCATCAGCTCTTCTGAAGCAGGGCATTTATTTTCTCCTCCAGAAAGGGTCTTTAAGGAGGAACTTCCCTCTCCTCCAAGCGCCGTCTCCATGGTGGTTCAAGGCGGGAGTTGAGGGTGACCCCTCTGCTTCCTGCGGAGGAGCTGGAAAGCATCAATCCCAAGTCTCTTTATCAGAAAGAGCCCAGGCTCACCTTATCACACTGAAGATGGGTGTTCCCTAACACTGCTCTGACGTGCGCAACGGGAAGGAGCAGGACTGCAGGAGCTGACATCTCCAGTGCTCTTGCACCACCTCCTCCTGGATACACATCCCAGCTCTGTGTCTTCCTACAGGGCTGGTCCTGTATCCAGGCTGGCACCCAGGGAGTGTTCATCACACCAGGATCACACTGATGCTCCAGACTGAGCGCTTCTCTGTGTTCTGGGAACAGCGGATGTCTGGAAGTGCTGGTCTTTAGGATCCTTAGGACTCTTGTGGGGGGGTGTCTAAGATTCAGCTTTAGCACATCTGCCTGTTGCACATGAAGCCAGGAACTGCAGACTGCCAGGGGCTCTCACAGCAGGAAAGAAGCTGTGTGCTGGCAGGCGGCCATGGTCCAGCACCAGGAATCATGGAATGGTTTGGGTCGGAAGGGACCTTAAAGCTCGTCCAGTTCCAACCACTGCCATGGGCAGGGACACCTTCCACTAGACAAGTACTAAACTGTGTCACTGTTAGCTGCCATCCAGCACATCGGTGTTCCCCCATGTTCCCAAAAACCCAAGCAGGTTCAGATCTTCACCTATGACAAGACACAAACCCCTAACGCAGGGAAAAGCCTGACAAAAATACCCCATCCATATCCTCTCTCATCTCCTACTCAGTGTTAAGTGTCCCCCTTGCTACTCTAGCAATGAACCCGTATCAGCAGCAGAGCTCTTTCTTCAGGGCTTCGTGTTATCCTTGTCTTTAGGCAAAAATACTTCTTCACATACTCAGCTTCCAGTTCCCAGAAGACATTCCCAGGTCTTCTCTGCAAGACCTTCCCTCCACTGATGATAGGATTAGCTCCTTCTAGGGATTATCAACCTCATCCCACATATCCCTCAGCCAATGCCTGAGGACACGTATCCTGCATTCATGCCAGCCAAGGGAGGGACGCACAAGCGGATGAGATCCAAAGAGGAGCTGGAGATCGGACAGGACGGATTCCTCCCCTTACTCCATGCTGCAGATGTGTTTCTTACTCTGCCAGCTGGGAGGGAAAGAGGGGGAGGAAAGGCGAAGGAAGCACTGTCTAATTCTGAGTAGCCCAAAGAATGGCACAATGATAAGCACCTCTCCAGGAGAGGCCCAAGAGATACCCTTCCAGTAAGTGTCCTGACGCAGCAGGAATGGGCTTGGGGCTAATCTCTGGCCTGGAGCAGCTCAAGGCTCTGACTCAACACCCCACCCTTCCGAGCAGGTCTAACTAAGCACAAGCCCCCCAGCAGCGGGTGTAGAACCTGGAGGTGCCTGCAGGCAGTGTACCTGTAGAGATTATGCCTAAAACAACCTAAACCAGGACAAAGAGATGATTTTTTAAGTACATGGAATTGTCTTTAGCAAAGTCAGGAGGGACTTCAAGTGCTTTTTGGGTTAAAGCATGGGAAGTTGGAGGGCACACAACAGACGGACATCACTGCTCCAAACCAGCCCCTGTGTCATGCCAGTGAGTCAATCCCGCCAGGCATCCCGGCTCTCCAGCCTCTGCTGCTCCTCCAGTGCGGCTCCGTTTTCATCTGGAGCATCATCTACTATGTCAGTCATGAGCAAAACCTGGTCCTTGTACCCAGTTACACAGCAGAGTTTGGGGCTCAGCTAATTACAGCCTTACATTCCAAACAGGCATCTGAGAGCTAGTGTCAAACAAGGAGACATCTGATTACAATCACTCCTAACAACTCCTTTGCGCTCTGATGTGAATAAAACATTTCACACTATTTCATATTCTCATTCAGCATGAGGAGAACCCTGACACAGACCTGCCAGGGACGGGAGAAAACACTCCAGGGACAGCTTTAGGGTCACTGCTAGGGAAATGTTGGATCTGGATCAATTACATTGAATATTGGTCCATGAGACTCAAGTAGGCCCCTTGCGGTGAAGCTGTTTCTTCCCATCAGGATGGAAAAGGAGCTCTGCAGCTCGGCAGGCAGAGTTGAAGCCACGCAGGGACCACCCTTCTCTTAGTACTACAGCACAACTCCAAAATCCTCCGCTTGAATACGTCGATGTGTCCCACAGGATCAAAAGTAATCACAGCCAGGCTGAACAGCACCATCAAGCCTTTAGTCTGTGGCCTACATTTCTGCATTAAATAATAAATACCTGGCACTCTGCATAGCTTCCAGTGCATCTCACTGAAATCATTAGTTCCCTTTCCAAGGGGTGACACTCAGGCAGATATTAATAGCCTCATCTTCAGAAGCCTTTGCTAATTGTGCTGCTCGCAGTTTGAAGCACTTTTTTGCTAGAAGGAGAGGCTTAGTTAAGATTTTTAAGCTTCACCAAATGCTAATGCGTATTACAAACATACCCTGAGGAACTCTGCTCTAAAAGGTGTTTAAATCCTATCGTTTATTAACCCCCAAATAATGTGGGAGGGGGTGAGCTCCACAGAGCAGCAATTCCCACATGCAGTGCCACAGAGAGGTGCTTCTGCAGGAGGCCAGTCCCATGCTGGACACACAGTTTGAGCATCCTTCTCCACCACAGCTTAAAGGTAGAACCTTCCCTACCCCACATTCATGAAGGTGAAGTATCTGGACCCAGTCACTTCTGGTGCTGGCACTTACCAGCCGGTCAGCCCCAGGCTCCAGCTTAACTTCAGCACTAACGGGACGGGATGCATCATCTACTGCAGGATCAGGGGGTGACGCTTCACCAAGAACTATCAGCCCCTGGAAGAGAGGGAAGGGAACAGGAATTAACTGCAGGTCCTTCGGTGTCAGCAGGGAAACTGCTCATCCATCATCCATCCCCCAGGAACTATAATCGCTGCCCAGCCAGGCCTCCATTCCCACTGTGTTCATCAGCTACGATGCCAAACCCAGGCTCCTACTGCCTGGATTTTCCTGACAATTAAACTGAACTCGGAGGGGAAGGCCAGAGGCTGACTGCAGACCACAAGCCTTCAGCCCGTTCACAGGAGACAGCTTCCTCTTGGGCAAAACTGCTGCCATCCCGCTGCCGTCCCACTTCCATCCCGCTTCCCACCATTCCCGCATGGCAGGGGCTCAGCATGCTGCGGGCCAGCAAAACCAGAGAGCATTCCAGAGAGCATTCTGCTGTAGTGCCGAGCAGGAAGCGACTGCTTTCACAGTACAAAGTGGAACTCGCCACCAGAGCCGAGCAAACGGGTTGGAGTGGGTGCCAGAAATGATCATACTTCTTAGTGCGAGCAGATTCCTTCCAAAGAAGTGATATTCCCAAAATTCAATAAGGAAAGAAACCCACTGATAAACAAGCCTCTGCGATAAACCAAGCAGGACAAAGCACAGTGGCAGGAGCACTGCTTTATCAGCCTTAACATACGCTGTCCTGTTTGTTTGAAGTGGAGCTTACTCTAAAGGCAGGACTGGTTTCTCTCTGAACTGCACAAAGTGAACCAAAATCATTGTAATGATGTATATTCTGAGCTCTAGTATCACAGAACAGGGTAAAACGTGCAAGGGATTAGGGATGGTGGAACCCACAGGCCAGGAATACAGCCCAGGCCAAAGACAAGCCAGAACAAGTGTGTGTTTGGTCAAACTAGGGGCAGGGCTGCTCCGATTAGGAACAGGCAGCTCAGGCATCCAAATCCAATCCTGGAGGTTACAGAGTGTGGCACTGGGAAGTGAGCCTGGAAGGGAACCTGGACACGTTCTGTGGAGAGAGAGAGCTACAACCAAAGCCCACGTATTCCCCATGCCATGGCACGTGGGCGTGGAAGTGCCTCGTAAGGCTCATCCTATGCCTTGACACAATCCTCTGTACAACAGATCGGTGGCTTTCCAGACAGACAGTGGTACCCATAGATCAGGGATACTTTATCTAAGAACAGTTCATGAGCTAAATACACCTGCCCGTGGCCTCTGACCAGCAGTGAGGGAGCAGCCAACTCCTAGGATAAAGATGATGATTAGAAAATCAGTTTTCTGGCATCAGAAACAGCCACAAGGAATTCTGCCCCCAATTTGAAGGAACAGGATGAAGGGAGCTGCTCATGCCTCAGGAAGGAGCAGGGATTCATTCTGTATACCATGGCATTTGTAAAGTACGTCCCTTTACTGGGACTTTGAAGCAGAGGCTTAACGCAGCCCTCCCTGGGACACAAGTTTGGGTCTCATGCTCTCATCCAGAAGCTGCACTGCCCATCCCGTGCCAGCCAGTTTTAAATCTCCCTTATTTAGATGCTTCTCAATAATAGAGAGGAATTAGAAGGACAACATCAAATTTCCAGCTCCCTTTCCGGAAGGGGAAAGGAGCAGCAGCGGATCTGTACCATTCCAAGGTCACACAGCACTTGCTTTTCACCAGCATTCTCCAAAACAAAGGAAAAAAGGAGACTTCCTCCAATCTATGTGGGCAAGTTTGTGGCTTCTTAACCCCCCTTTTTTATCACCAATTATAGTATTAATGACAAGTCAATTGTACAGGTCTCAGAGGCAGATACAGAGACACATCTCGGGTGTCTCAGTCCTGTAACAGTCGGCAGCTTCTGCCAAGGGACTAATGGGTGAGGAAGAGGAGTGACACATCAGAAAGAGATTGAGTGTCCTACAGAGCCCTGCAGAGGGGCAGCAGCATCTCTTACCGTGCCCTAAGCCTGACATACCATTGGAGACACAGGAAGCTCATGTGAAAGCCGCAAATTCCTCCAGCAAGAGGCTCCTCCTAACTCCTATCCCACCCTTCCCATCGCGTGTTTCGCCTGCCTCAGCAGCTCCAACAGGAGCACAGCCCTTCCCATGGGACAGGCCGCACATGGATCACAGCAGCAGCTTAAGGGAACACAGTGAACCCACCTCGGATGGTCTGGGGGCAAGTCAAACCTGGGTCTGCAAAGATGATGTGCAAAACAACCCCGTTTTGAAGGGGGTTTGGTCATGGTATTACAACCAAGCACCCTGTTCCTGAAGGAGCCCTTCATCTTAATTTACCTCTTATTCCATCTAAGAGTGGAACTCGTAAGAAACACAGAAAGAGAGGAAAAATGCTCTTTGTTCCTTCCAAACCTAGAGCATCTGCTGCCCATACACAGGGGGGGCAGAGACTCTGCTAGGGGGGGCAGGGACCAGCATGTGCCACATCCCACCTCGTTGTGAGAAGAAACAAACCCACTTTATTACCTTTGTGGACATTCAGTCCCTGGAATCAACTGCAGCTGCTCTTCACAACCACCACAGAACCAAAGGCACAACAGCACATTACAGCTACCATCGAACACAGCCTCGCTGATGTGTTGTTTTCCTCGTGTCTCACCAGGCTCCCACTGAGCCGATCCCAATGTGCTGAAAACACAGTTACTGCCCAGACACCCAGGCAGCAGTCTGTACCTTCAAAACAGGAGGTTATCTGGGACTGCCTGGTCCTTCTCCTGCTTTGAGTTACCAAGCAGTGCATCTTGAAGGCTACACTGGGATGTGAACCTTCAAATACCAAGGTAACTAACCTAAAAAAGGGAATAAACCAGAACAGCAGCTTTGAAATCCTGCAGCAGCTGCACTTTAACCTCCCCATGGCCAAGCTGGAGTTCAGTTACGGTGACAGAAACAAGAAGGTGTCACCAAATTCTTAGCATTGTTGTCCTTGTACAATTTAAAGCCAAATCCATTCCAAGCAGGCCCCTGTATTACTCATTTCTCTGGTCTCCTACACGTGTCCCAAGCTGCTCTCACGACTCTTACTCTGAGGTTTTTATTGATGAAAACAGGACATGGTTTACACCACCACCAAGATAACAACAGCTGGATGCAAGCAGTGATCTCCACGAGGTCCTGTCAGAGACAGGTATTTGATACTCGCTTTCTTAAACAGAGCAGCCACTACCAGATCCTCACCATGTGAACTCTGCTGCTACTGGAAGTGGCAATGCTTTGTCTTAAATTCATATAATGGGTTATCACAGCTGAGGCGTTTTGTTTGAGCAGATCAGGAGAGGTGACATCCTGTTTGCTGAAACCTCAGATGTACTCTTCAAGCCTGACACCATACCGTGATGTTCTCCTTTCAGACCTAGAGCTGCAACCGCCGGTAAAACCATAGGGGATGCTTGTAGTCATGATCAGGCCCTTTCATGAGCCTGTCAAGCTGTCATCGTGTGGTGAAAGTGCTGAATCTTCCACTTCATTAGATGAGTTTCCTCATTTCTTTCATTGCTTGATTTTAGCATATAAATGTTTAGCTATTTGGTACTTAGAAACCATCCTGCACAATCAGCTTTTTCAGACAGAAGGAAGACGATCCTTTCTGAAACTGGTTCCTTAACCGGACACACAGCCCGCTTCCCAGAGGCCTTTTGCTCTAACCTGGGCTCTGTGTTGCATTCAGCTCTTCCACCTAGTCACCCACAGCCCTCCCTCCCTCCAATAGCCTGTTTTTCCACATAGCTGCATAGATGTCCCCTCTCCCTGCCCTGCCTGTGCTCTCTGCCCTCTGGAAGCCTCCCCACCACCCCCAGAGCACCACCCAGCTTGGGAAAAGCATTTGCTAGGCTCTGAATTCCTGATTGATGCAATACCATGAGCCTTCTTGCCACAAACTCCAGACATTCCTCCCTCCAAGGCCTGACATTTAGATGTGCATGCCTGAACTGGTCTTGGTAACAATTCCCTCCTCATCCCCTCTCTGCTCTCTCCCATTCTCCTGCCATCTGAGACCAAGTCTGAAAAGAATAATTCCTTCCCCAGAGAAAGGTCAGCACCTAGGAACAGTCTTTTTTATGCTCCAGACTCAATTTTGAGCCTATGTTATGTGATCAGATCTGAAACTAACTTCCCCCCCAGTCCCCTCCCTTCCCCAAAGAGTCTCTTGTTAAGCGGTTCCTTATCCCCATCTTCAGCTACTCCCCAAAAGAAAGAAGGGGAAGGTTTTAAAAAGAAATCAAATAAAGAGAGGCTCAAACCATGCATGTAACAACAGTTCTGTTCAGTACCTAAAGGCTGACTTCAGAGTAAGGTATTGCTCTCCATGTTACCGTATCGAACCAGGGAAAAGAACCACACTCTGCCTGCATCAAACAGCACTGCACTCAGTCACAACTGTGCAACATGCTTCGTGAGAGATGCAAGGGAGAAAGGATCAGCCTTTGCATACGTGCTCTCACTGCATCAGAAGAGAGAGCCGTTAGGAGGCAGGCAAAGCAAGACCCCTGGTGCTCACCTTACTGGCTCTGATCTGCTTGTAAATGTCCGTTTGCTGCCGGATCCGGTATTCCAGGTCCGAGACGTGGGCTTGGAGCCAATTCCAGCGGCTGACGATGGCTGCACGGTCTGCTGCCCACCTCCACTCTGCCCTTCGCCTCCTGGGAAAACAGAAGGGAAGGGGGGATTATTCTGAGTGTGATTTGAATTCCACAGGGCCCTTGCGGACCAGCAGCTCCCACCCGAGTGCTGTGACTGGTACCATGAAGCCACTGCTAACCGTGCCCCACCAAACTGCAGACATGCCATAAAAGCCAGTATTAAACCAACTTTTAGTACCCAGCGATTGGAGCCCTGCCTATGCAAGTGTTAAGATTGTATTCCACGCTTAACTGAAGCAGCAGCTCCAGCCCGACCTGGCCACATCTGCCAGACCCACTTTTCCAAGCCTTGGAGGAAGGAACCCATCTGTCCTCCCCCTTCCTGCAGACAGCCTCTTTAAACAGGGACTTCTGCCATCTGAAGCCACAGAGTATGTCTGGACACCAGCGCGTTTTACACAGCACAAATATGCTTTTACTAGTGCGTGGACCATACACACTGCATCTCACAGTCAGCTGTTACAAAACCCTGACTCTCTACTACTGTGGTCCGGAGCAGACAGGAACACAACGATGGGAAGGAACGTGTAAACCTACAGCTCTGATCAACCACCTTAAATGCCACAGTATTATGAAAATACACCCTAAGCATCCTGATTCTGGTAGACAAATATTAAGGCTACCCAGAAGAAAGAAAACCACACCATGGTGCAGAAACAAAGCATCAGCAGAAAGTCCATGCACAAATCCAGTGCCCCTACACAAAGCCTTTGCCACACCTGGGTGCTTGGCAATTAAGAAATCATAGAATCCCAGACTGGTTTGTGCTGGAAGGGACCTTAAAGCTCCTCCAGCTCCAACCCCTGCCATGGCAGGGTCACCTTCCACTGGAGCAGGTTGCTCCAAGCCCCTGTGTACAACCTGGCCTTGAACACTGCCAGGGATGGGGCAGCCACAGCTTCTCTGG
>JANHGB010051152.1:2594-26768 GCA_026283785.1 Coracopsis vasa
AGATGCCTGCCCACTTCAAATGGGATACTCACATACACAGAAGCATACACACACTTTTGCTATCCTAAGGTCAGCTCACTCACCTGTTATGGTAATGGATAGTACCAGACAGAGCTCTGACAAGGATGCGGGAGCAAGTGAGGTGGACCACTTCACTCAGATAGTTTTTCACACTGAAAGAAATCACAGGCATCTGCAGTATCCTGTAAAGCAGCTAGACACACACAGTATTCTCCAGCCTATTCAACACAACTCAGGGCTGAATTTTCCCAGTACTCTGGAGCAGAAGGCTACTCCCAGCTCTACTACTCGTTTGCTACAGCGGCTCAGTCAAGACATGCCACATCAGTGGTGTCACCTGGGCAAGGCTGTCAACTCCTCACTTGTGTGTATTTTATCCCAGCACTGTTATCTCCTCTACAGTGCTCTCTTTGAGTCTCTCATGACAGCAAGAGGAGCCCATCAGAAATCACCAAACTCAGCGCCAAGCCCGGCAAGAAATCAGCCTCAGCCCAAGTTTAAAATGTCACTAAAAGCAAGGCCACAAGCTTGTGGGCAGACTATCAGTAGTCTATGACTTGCAAAATCTGTCCAGTCTTAATCTTGAGCTGTTTGCACTGATGCAACTTGGCAAGTTCACCTCACATACCACACACAGTACCTACCTGCTGTTAGGCAGCTGTCCTACCATCATTGTCCCCACAATCATAGAGGTAATCCCAATGGCAGCAAGGGTAATGCTACAGGCAAAACAGACATTACATCAAGGTAAGTAGTTTTGCTCATTTTAGTATCACTTTGATTTTAAAATGGAAAGGGACTGCAGGAATTCAGTTATTCCTCAGTTTTCTTTAACCCAGTAGCTCCCTGGAATTGCTTAAGAATCCCTTGACATTGCTCAAAATCATGGTCTAGCAGAGGCAGCAGATTCAGACAGCCCAATGCTGTCAGGGAGTTTTAGAGATCATCCAACATACACTTAGGTTCACAATACACATGACTTAGGGAAGAATTCACAGAAAAGATGACCATTAGCCTTACTCTCCAAAGCAGACAGTGAGATAAAACTGTTCTGAATAGCTTCTTAACCATTCAAAGGAGAGTTTAAGCAGGTTCATCATCTGTATCTGCTAATGCTGCTTTTGGGTTAAAAAAGCTGAGATGACACTTCCCAAGAAAACACAAAATCAGGTGTTCCCAGACTGGTAAAATTCCTCAGCACACACAAGCTTACCGCAGGGGCAGCAGGAAGCAGTATCGCACTATAACCCCAATGACCCACACAATAGTTAGCCTCAGGCTGATGTAGTGGAAGTTGACATTAGTCCTTGTTAGGAGATTCCAGGAAACCAGCTCTTCGGAGGAAAATCTTTGGGTGACTTCATCCTCCACAATGGCCTCAAACCCTTTTCTGCAGAAGTAGAATATGTCAGAGAATTCAAAGTCCACTCGATGTGGATGCACAATTTCTTTCTCCATAGGCGTTTCATCTCTTTCAATGATACCTTGGGAAGGAAAGAGTAAATATATAAGGAAAACATTCTATACAGTAACCGTAATCCTCCAAATCACTTGCCACTCCACATTATTCAAGGAGGCAAATTTACTCTCAGAGCCCCTCCTATGATAACAAGACCAGATGAGTAATTGAACACAGAATAGTCTTCAACAGGCCAGATCTAGCTCTTCTTCCTCGCATGAACACCTTGTGCAGCAAATATACCAAGTTATGTTGTCCGCTGAAGATGAAGCAAGCAGAAAAAGCCTTTCCCACCATCTGACAAGTCCTCAACTCCACAACATTATCCAAGACTATCTTATGCTTCCAAAGGAAACCAAGCGAACCCTTGCCCTTTTCATTCCCTTCCAGTGCTCTGCATATTTAAGGGCACTCTGTTCCCTAGGCCCATCTCTTGTTAGACAAGAAGATCCGTTGTGGGACAACAGATAGTTAGGCCTGGTGTCCCACAAGCCACATTCAGCTGAGATATGCTCTACTGCTACCTGCCAAAACCCCAGACTGCATCAGCTATCTCACATCTGTGCATGGACCAGCTTTGAACTAAAGGCACCTCTCTTCCTTCACAGCACAAGTCTCTTCTGTAAGCACAGACAGGACCACAGTAATTTTTGTTTTATTTCAAATCAAACACTCCAACACACACAATGTCAAAGAAAGTTCTGCTTAGTGGTGCCTTGATATAATTTAGTTTGGCACTAACAGTTGTGTTTCAGTTGAAGTCTGTCCACATAAGCCTGGCAACAGAAACCTGGAGAGTTCAGAATTGCACTACAAGTATTCCCTCTTCTCCCTTTTTGTTTTTTATACTTATGGTCTGATAAGAATGAATTTCTAGGAGCTTTCAAAGGCAAGAACAAATTGTGTAAGCTAAATATAAAGATCAAGTAGCTGATTTCTGGTAATCAAGTCTGGTTCTAGAAAATGATGACTGAAGAAATCTAGAGTAACATTTAACCAGAACAACCGTTCCATGAGACAATCAACTAGGATTACAGAGATCCAAGTTCAGGTTGCCACTCTATCAGACACCCTCTGGCAAACTGCATAATCTGTGCTTCCATGTTGAGATGAAAAAATGGGAAAGAAGGAAGCACCCAACTGCTTAAAGCTACTAGGCATTTCCTACAAATACACATCCCGCAATGTGCAAATCTGCATCCCAGGGAATGTAAACCAGCAGAAAAATTCTGTGAATACATTTGCTGTGCAAATCACATGCAACATTATAAGTGAAATTTAAGTTATAAGTGGAAAATCTTTGTATTGCATTGTAGCATACATATGGAGCAACACAAGAAGCTCCAAGTCCCACAGATCACTGAGGTAAACACTAAAGAACAACATGCAAGAGATGTCACACTGCAACAAGACCTATTAGCACCTTCAGCTCTGAACTTGACCGTCACAATTAGCAACTCCACCAGCAGACAATCTCAGTGCATTGTCCTATCACTAGCCTATAAATACAAATCACTAGTATGGCACACTCAAATACCCACATGCCTTTTCGGATCTAAATTGTACAAATATTCATCACATCAAACATTTAGCAGGATGAAGTACACTTGTGCTGTATTTTAAACCCAAACCAGAGCTCTAGTTTGTGGTTCCATTTTTCTCCTTCAGTCCCTTAAATCTCTACATTGTGAAACACCCACACTTACAGCTGAAACCTCGTTATTTAGCTGCAATGAGATAGACTAGCCTCTCAGTACCTGCTCAGCCAACAGCTACCCACCACTGGACTTGGTACATAAACACACTACCCTCTAACACGAAGGGACCTTAAGGTGACAGCACCAGGTAATTCCCACATAGCAAATACACCAGCCAACATTTTTCTTGGAACTATTCCTTACCACACCTCCAACACAGGGGCACTGGTTGCATTTCTGCCAACAGATGTGAAATACACTGGATTTGGTACTGCAGAGAAAGGTAGTGTCTCCTCAGTTATGCTCTCTCACCTTTCATATTGAGGGACACTGGATTTTAAGGTCTTTCAGAAGGATCATTTTTGCTCTGCCTGGGAACAAGAAAAATTGCATAATGCAATGCAGTGCTCCCTACTATACTGACCTACCTCCTAGTGAGGACTGGACGGTGAGGAAAGATTGAAAAGGTGCTACCATTCCCCTTCAGCACATGTGTAACACACACACACAGATGTTTACATGCACCCTGTTTTAATCACTACCCCATAATTCATTATCACCGGGATTTTCTTCTCCCTCAGCAAATACTGTAAAACACAACTGGGCCTCTCCACCTGCTCTTGTTCTGTCACCTCAGGGGATGCCAACCTATATACTCCACTTTTAGCTCTACACCTGCCCTGGCCCTCAAGTACTTTCATCCACATACAGGAATCCAGACTTCTAATCACAAGTCAGTCCTATGCTTAAAAAGCTCCCAAAAGCAATGTACAGAAAGCAACTTGGCACTGCTGACTCCACATCTCCCCTGCTTCTCATACATATAGTTAAAGGGAACAGCTTACTGCAGGAAGTCATCTACAGGGGAGAAAGATTTTTATTTTTATTTCAAATACAAAAAAGATACTAAAAGTGTGCTTCACGACACCACTGCAATTGTGTATCTTCATCCATAAGATCGCTTGAACATAGCCTGCATGCAATAATCTATATAAATGACTTCAGGCCATTTTTACTAACTAGCACTAATGCTTCACACAGCTGAGTGCACTTAGATTAATCTAAGTTCTGAACTATAGCACATATTAGCACTATACACCCACTCTGTCACACATACAGGGGGAATAGGCACTTGTGGTTTTATGGAAAGATAGCTCATAGAACAAAAACTATTAGCCGGATCACTCTCCCTTTACCTTTCTTTTCTAGAGAAGAAAAAGCTACATGCCAGAATGATCAGATGTCTAAGAAGACAAAAGCTCCTACCGTGCAGCTAAAGCAGTACATTTGGATCTCTTGCCCACTCATTGACCCATGACATGATGGGATACTATCACCCTTACAGGAAGAAAAAGGATATATTGTTGCATCCCTGACAACCTGTGAAATAGATAGCAGGGCACTGACATTATTTGGAAGGATCACTTGCCTTATCTCCTCCCCACCCCACAAAAGAAGGAAACCAAACCCAAAACTTTCAGGACACTCATGAGCAATACTTTGAAAGCCACTTTGAAGTCAGTAATTAAATAAGACAAATTTTAACCTGCTTCAAGAGCTGCTATGCAGTACCTCCAGTTTATTATTATACATGCTAACTGACAGTAGCATGTGCTACCATCAGAGCCTGTTTCATGCCTGGCCTGCAGATAGTACAATACCAGTGTTTACAGTATTGATAAGGATACTCCTCTGGAGATGAAAGGCACACAACCAGTTCAGCAGTTCAGTCCCTATTACTGCATCATGTTTGCATGAGGTAATTTGTAGAATCAGGTAACAATTGACTTGTCTAGTAACTGGCAAGGTGGTCCTGCTTCCAGCTGTGCTGCCTAATGAGACAGCACACAGAAAATGCTGACACTGCTGTCAAATCCTGTCAAGAAATGAGCAATCAATAGCAACAGCAAGGCAGTCAGGAATCAGGAGATAACCAAGCACTAGCTGCAATGTCTTGTTCAGCATCCTTGTATTTCCTGGGCAAATTCAGACTCCTCTCACTGTACTTATTGCTCCCAACTCTTACAGCCAACTCTGACCTAGTACAGCCTAACGCAACATGCACAGTATGGGTTCGGATACAGTAAAAGAACTAATTTCAAAATTAGGCTAAAGGAAGATATATGAAGCAACTCTTCAGCTGTTGTTCTACAAATGCTGAGTGCAAGAAGTTTGCCTGGCAAACACTGAGGTAACTCCAGGGGGCAAAAGATAAACAGACGACTGAAAAAAAAAAAAAAAAAAAAAAAGAGAACTAGTGTAACACCACATACTTCCATCCAACAGTCCTACAACAGAAAAAGCACCGAGCTTGGTAAAGAAAAGTGCTGCCCACTAAACATCCAGATGTTCCCAGACATTAAGTGCACTCAGATGCAGTTAGGACCGAGATAGCTGGCCAGCAGCCCTGCAAGCAGCAGCCTAAAGAGTTCAAAACAAAATCCAAGCTTGTATTGTAACTCTAAAAATTCCCTCAACTGAAGACAGCCTACATCTTAAGCTCTATTTTGTTTTGTTAAATTTAATGTTATTTCATATCCTTCATTTCCTCATCCCTTGATTTTTCAACCATTCAGCACAAGCCAGTAAAAGAAGTGTATCATTCTGCAGGAACGGTTCTGGTGCCAGTAGCATTGCAAAACAATTAAATGCAAGTATTATCTTTTCCAGTTCTCTTAGATACACATCTAACTTCATTTGAAAAGGGCTCAGTGCTACTTCAGAACATTAATCTTATCAATATGACTTTACCCCAAGCTCTCACCATTAGTAGCAGAAGTCTTTTTCTGTGGCTGTGGCTTTTTGACACCTTTTTCTATCCGTATAGTTGCCCACTGTTGAAGAGAAAGAAAACATTAATTTCACAAATGCAGTATTCACTTAAGATAAAAGCCACTTAAAAAAGCAGCAGTTAATCAAAGACAGGTGGTGATTTTCAAAGAACATCTTCACCAGGCAACCATCACTCATCTTCCTCAGATGGGTCCACACACAGCTCCTCCAAAGAAACACTGCCCCAGTGTGCTTAATCAAAAGGAACCTCAGTGCCAGTCAGTACTTCCCAACTGCTTGCAGCCTTCAGAGCTGACTGTGCTCCACACATGTTTCAGTTCCTGTTCAGATACACAGCCACCAAGAGCCTGATAGGCCTCTGCCAGCTTTGCTACTCACACACCAGCCACTGAATCATGATGCATGGAAGCTCCAGGAGCTGAGCAAGACACCAGCCCCTGAGCACAACAGCACACATTCACAGAGCCAACAGACACATCACAACGCAGCTAAAAAAACAAAACAGCATTTGCAGTCATAGGAGGTCTCATTTAAGTTCAGTCTCATTTAAAAGAGGATTGCCCCAATATTTTTCCAAGCTGAGCAAAACTGAAATTTCCCTGATACTGCAGCTGCTCATTTCTTAGCATTTTAAAGCTCTGAGCAGCAGAAAAACAGGACAAATCACCACCTCCAGAGTACAGCTGCAGAGAGCCTCTTCTCCTGTCCTTGGGAAGGGCTGCCAGCTCACTGGGGTTAACCTGCTCTTTTCTAGTAGGTGGGCTGGAAGAGGGAGATTGAAATAGGTGATAAAGTAAGCTCTGCTCTCCAAGGAGTGTCCAAGCTTCCCAGTAGCTACACTCACTGCAAACCCCTGTGGCAGGGCCACACAGGCATCAGAATGCTTCCTCTCATCTCCAGCCCTGATGGAGCTGGAGCCAGTTTAACCTGTTCTCAGGCCAAGTGGCTGTCTTGACCTTCAGCTGACTCAGTTCCACACACTGTTTTTAAATAGCCTTTCCACCTCCTACATCAGGCTTCCTTTTTACTGGGTTAACAATCACAACCCCTTTGCCACCCCAAAGCCTGACCATGATGACAGAGTAGTCCTTCTGACCTGGATCCTTCCTTTCCCCATGTGGCAGCCTTATGAAGTGATGGAAAGCTCAGCCAAAGAGGACTGACTTTGTGGCTCCTCATTACAACCATTAATTCCTCACCCATGAGACTTAATACTATTTCTAGGAATACTGTTATAATAGGCGTTTCCAAGACAGGTGACCTGGCTGAAATGAGCTCACATTCAAAGACCAGGATACTACCCTGTTCAAACATGAACAACTTCAGCAGTATCAAAGGCATGCTTTGTTTTAACAGCATACAGATGGTCCTCACTGGTCTGCACAGGAAAGGACCCAGACCAATGCTAAACCATGTAGTTTCCATCTCTCCTCTCCAACAGAGCTGTAGGGCATTTGGGGACACAATTATCTTTTGAAAGGTCAGTGTCCTCTCTCATGGCATTACCTCCACCACATAACTCCTCAGCAGCTAGGACTGCTTACTGTTTCAGGTCTTGCTTAATCCCAACCTACCCTGCCAAAATATTCACTTGGGGCTGTTTTCAGTTCTGCTGCTGCTAAGGCAACAGCAGTTCCGGGAGCTAATTTTACCTGTTGGAGTAACTCAGTACTTTGTGGCTACACATCATTCTCAGCAGTGCTATGGCCATGAAAGTTCTGGGAAATGCCAAATCAAACACTGTTCAAGAAAGCAACTATTCATAATACCTCAATTTCTACATTTCTTCTACTGAATGGATTTGGGGGTAGAGGCAGACCAATGAATGCATTACACAATCATTCTCTGACCAGACTTGAGCCACTGTATTCAATGAATTAAAATCTCCACCAGCTGATAAGTTACTTATTACATAGAAGAGTAAGAACATACTTTGCTATGGTCTCAGCCATATATACACTAGCTGAGAAAAATAAGTTTCCATCTTCCAAATCCTCTCAAACTGGTAATCAAAACCTAGGACTGCCACCTTTTGCTTTGCAAAACCTAGAAGAACAATTTCTGTTTGGTGCTCAGAAAAAGCATAAAACACAATGCTCTCGCTGCAGAAATCCTGCAGTTACAAGTTCACATTAGACAGTGTCAAAGTTTGAGTCTCAGCACAAGCCATGAAGACACAAGCTACTGCAACACGCCTTTGTAATGTCTCAAAAGCTTGCAAATCCTACTATACAGCAGTATCTTGACATTTTTCTACGCAAAGGAGGCAGTGAACTTCTCCAAAAGGAGAAATTGCAGAGTCATGTAACTCAAGTATGTTTCTACTGCTTAGATGCATTTATCTACCTTATTGCTTCTAAAGTAGTCTGATCTTTGGTCCACAGGTTCCTGTAACTCCAGAAAGCTGCAGCACCCCACCTGGGCCATGGGAGGGACAGGGGCAAAGAGAAAGAATGGAAAGGCTAGTTGCCTTTGACCTCTACACAGGCCCTCCCAGGAGATGCAAGCACCACCACAAGCTTGACACCAGCATGGCATCTAGTACAAAGGTTGCACAGAGCATTCCAGGGGACAGATTACTTGTGCTAAAACAATTTTACTTCTAGTGCCAGATCTCCCTGGGGATTTAAGCATGCTTCATAAAACCAGCAAGGATGAGACCAGCTCCCATCTTTTGCTCCCCTTTTGGCCAAGAGCCTTTGAGGATTCATAAGGGCCCACATCTAGCAGAAGCTAGAGCAAATGAGTTTTAAATTCTCTATGTCAGCTTTCTTCTTCCCTCAATTTCATATATTTCCCTCATCATATTTTCAAGAACTGTATGTTCCAGCAACCAAGCAAACCAGACATTTTTACTTAATGTAATCCTTCCACTTATTCCCAGGCACCTAAAAAAGGCACTATCATCAAAGCCAAAATTTGATATTTGATTGAGTGAAAAGCTTGTTTATATACAGTTTGGAAAACAGGAGAGACACCACACGCAGCATGTGAGTAATTTTCCTTCCTTCCTGCTAGACAGGAATTTGCACCATCCATCAACACTTCAATCGGATCCTATGCTAAAGAAAAGCTTTATACTACAAAGAGCTATCATAATGTAAGATGATCCATCACACAGAAGGGAAAAAAATGTGTTTATGTATTATAGATCAAAACACAGAACAAAATAAGGCATAGACTCCATCCTACTCAGGAGATGAGCAAAAGCAAACTCGCAGGTCTTTTGGATTTATCACTTACCAGTAACATTGACTGGTATCTTAAGTGGCTTCTCCCAGTTTGCGAACTGGTGCTGAACAGGCAGTCCCAAATACCCTGAAGCAGATCTAAGTCTTTAGCATGGATTCCTGAAGTAGTTTTGGGAAATGAGTATAAAACAACAGGCTCCTCAACAGATTAAAAATAGTCCTGCAGCTGGGGTTACGGCATTGAACTAACATAAAGTTAGAAAGCAGCAGCGTCATAGAAACTACATAAACACCACCACAGGTCTGACTGTAAATTTTGGTATTCCAACTGCTCAAGACAAAGTAGCTTGAATGCTTTAATTACATAAGACACAGTCTGAAGACACCATACTTTATTAGGCAAGGAAAACATACGAATCTTTTCCTGCAAAGATTTCCCTCCTCAATCCCATAGAAAAGGCTTCTAATTTATCAGCACCATAAAAACAATCAAACAGCAAGTTAGCAGCCTATACAAAACAGCCAAAAGAGAAATTTCATTTATACATCACTAAGCAATTCCCACATATATAGGTCTTATTCAGCATTTGAGAAATATCCAGTTAGATCACAGAGGCAAAACAATACACACATTATTTACAAGAGATGTAAAAAAAAAAAAAAACCAAGCAAAACAACTCATCTCCAGATAAGATAGTTATCAGATAGGCAACTATTTCCAAAGGCAAGCTTGACATGCTGTTTCATGAAAGCACATCTAGAGATACTTTGTTAGGATCAATCACAAGCCAAGTTATTATGAACACTTCAGGAACTTCCCACATTTACCTAACAGATGGACCTTTGCCTCTCACCCTAGTTATCACCTTTACATCACCTCTGGCTTAATAAGCAATGCTTGACAATTATTCAGAAGAGGAATTATTTACAATAACTGAAATCCACAGTCATGCAGAGTTAGATCACTGATGTTCCCCTACTTAAAGGGACTGCCAGGTCATGTTCAGAGCAAAAGTTTATATGCTAGTTTAGGTGAGTGCTCCTCCTTGGAGGCTCTCCAAACTTTGCTAACAAAGACTTCACAGCACCTCCCACGCCATGCTACATTAACACAGCAAAACCTGCATGCCAATTATTGGGTTGTTTTGTGTGAGGAGAGGAAAATATCACCACCAAGAGGAGCAACCATTCCTGAGAGAGCAAAAGGTCCTTTGTGGTCTCCCATGACATCTTTTCCTCATTCTGATGGGACATCCTTACCACTGCCTCAAAGCAGCTTTCCAAATTCTTCTGCACACCAGTTGTATAGCAAGTCCTTCCTGGTGAACAGGTATCCAAAGAACAATAAGGAGTCCAGCAGGAAAAAGAAACAAGGGGATCAGCAACAGAAATGCCAAGCAGCTTCTTTTACACCATATCACAAACTGTTACTTTAAGGCAAGCTCTGTATGCAGCTGGTGTTATTTTAACAGCATTTACTAAACAATATCAGAAATCCCAGTATTCACATGCTGTGAAATTGAGAGCAAGTTCAGATCAGAGTTGCAAACCAGAAAGATGATGTGTTAACTACTGATGCAACCCCAGCTGTGCCAACCTTGCTTATGTGCAAGGAGCCTTGATGAAAACACACATAATGGCCTTCATAGGACTGGGGTCTAAGTTAATAGAGCCCAGTGATTTACTTCACGATCATGCAGCAGATTTGCTGAAATACTATTCCGAAAGAAAGTTCAAGCCCTGTAAACAAGGGTGCCTCAATTCACATAAGGCACATCTCCAAGACATGTTCCTTGTTAACATCTGAGCTGGCAGCCTTCAGAGCTCTCCATTTCTCCTCTGCCCAGCAGTCCTTGCAGGATACCAATTACACAGAGGCCTGCATTGTCACTGAGCAATGACATTAGTCAGCAAAGCCTGCTTCAGAGGCCAGTGAGTTAAAGAGGAAACAGTCAAAAATGATTCACTTATTTATTAGCTTACACATTGTCCTTTTCCCTTCCCCACCCTTATACCCAGCACCACCTGCAATACTGATGGTAGTTCACAGGAAGAAGCTGTAGTCTGACATACTTGGAACAGGACAGCCACACTGCCAGGGTCATCTGCAATGCAAGTTAACTTTCATTTCACCTCCCAGCTACTGAATAATGTTACACCCTTTATCTAGCAAAAGTACATTCGCATAAGCAGCTATTAGAAATTGCTTCTGTTACAAGGGGCCACTATTAAACCCAGATGGATTAGTTACAAAAAAACACCTATTACTTCAAGCATCTGTTGTGCATTACAGCAAAACCAACCACCCAAGAAATGCTTTTTCTGTTAACTGCAAACCTCACAGTCAAAGAGCCTCAAGAGATCAGAGAGGAGAGGAGGGAAAGTGGGTGTGCATTCAAAGTACTTGCAGTCATCAGCAAACCACTAGCCCAAAAATACACAATAACACAATGTTAGTTTATAGCCAGGCTGTTTCTTAATACAAGTGTGACCCAATAACTTCACTTCCCTCAAGCTAGCTCATTTCTTAATAGTTACAAGTAACACGCATCACACAGTTTAAAACTACAAGAAACGTTTTTCCACTAGAAAGAGCAAGCAGGGCAGTGTGCACAAGTGTGACTGACAAGTCAACCCTACTGTCTCAAGGAGCTAGGAACACCCAAAAACCCCAGGAGACTAAAAGAAAAAAAAACACCAAACCCAAGAAAAGTATTGGAACTAGTTCCTAACAAGGTGAGCTACAATCTGTGAAGCAGCAACCATCCCTCAGGGGGGACTCATCACCAAATATATAGGCACACAGTCTAAACTAGTCCTACAGATTTTCTACAAACTAATGGAAACAGATTGCTCCATGGTAGCAGCTGCTCTATGGGCCTTAATGAAACAAATCACATTCTGAAAGGCTGGATTTCTCCATTGCTTGTCAAGAGAGCTCAATGGCATGCCTGCAGGGGCCTTGTCAGCCCTGATAGTAGACATTATAAAAAAATAAAAGAACTAAGAGGAAAAATGAGACCAAGAGATAAACACACACTAAATTTAAAATTGGAAGCTATCTGATGATGTTTAAAAACAAGCAGAAATGCAGCATGGTTGCAACACGCAGTCCCCAGCACTTCAGCAATAAGAACCATTTCTGTGGCAAGTGATTTCACAAGCATTAGCACAGCAGATGACTAACTCAGACTAGTTCCTCATAGGAACAAACAGCTGCTGGATATGCTTTTGCAGAAATAATTCACCATTTAAGAAAAAAAACCCAAACATGCCAACATGGTGCCAAAGATCCTTTTATTAGCACAGAAAGGCAACCCACGGGCAGAAGTAAGCAGTTTCCTAAAAGTTTGCTTAGTTTGGTAAGGCAATTCAGAAGCAAGTTAATATACTTTAAGGAATACCAATGCGATGGGGGAAGCCAGTTTTCTAATAGCAAGTAGTCTGCCTGTCGTACTGCCTCCCTTGTATTGGAATAGCTGGTCATCCTTTTCTGCTCTTTTTCCCCCCTTACCACACAGGAAAAAAAAATATATTCTCCATATAAAGCTGGTCATCCCTAGCACAGTACTTCAGAGTCAAATGCAAGCCCCAAAGCAACCCAGGAGAAGCACATCCTCAACACTTGCTGTCTGTGCAAGCTGCATTTTGCTTAGAAGCATGTGCCTTGCAGAGGCATCCCAGCACAGAGAAAAAGCTATTGTGCACCCACTGATCTCCCTTGTCAGTAACATCAGACAATCGAAGTACAAGAACACTTTGTTTCTAAAAGCTTTTCTCCTCCCTTTTCTTAGACTGTGCTTGCAGGAACAGATTTTTTTTTTTATTGGCAGGAAAAAAACCCTCAAGTATAAGTCCAGTATCATCCTCAACTTGCTCCCTACCACAGCCTAGACGACAACTAAACACCACAGACTCATTTTTATATGCCTTATTTCATCTGACATGAGAGTGGACTAGCCCAAAGACTTGCATGTGTCAAAACTTGCAGGTACTTTCTTCTGCAGAAAACTAGATTGATATGTTTGTTTTGCAGCTTGCAGTGAGTGTTTGAAGAATGGTTTGGCTCCTGATTCTGCTGTTTGGAAGTACGAGGGGCGTGTGTGAGTTTGAGAACATGAATCAGTGTGTGTGAGCTTAAGTCATAATTTGTCCTTTTTGCTCTACAAGCAGATCAGTTTGATACTAGGTCATTGTCAATGTATATTCCCCACTTAATTTTAGCACTCCATATAAAAGTGTGTGTGGTAGTGGAAACTGTCCTCATCCAGAAGAGATACTCAAGTTTTTTAGAGAGTCTGTTGAATTGATTTCCTAATTTTCTGTAGCTGTTTTTGTTCCACTTCCTTGCATTCCTTAGACACTGATGTCTGAACATCTCCACCCTAAGATGTTTTGCCCTTGAGTTATTAAATGTGTTCATAGTCCTTACAAAATAAAAAAGCTTTGAACTTGTATGGGTAATGATTGTATCTAAATCTCTTACCAGAAAGAATGGAGAAAATAAAGGTGGGGTATGTATATACATTACACACAAAATCCATTTCTATACTATACTGGTGTCACAACAGAGAAACACCTCTCAGAGGTGATGATGTAAAACCTTCAAAAACCATTCAGTGCACAGCACTGAACTTGGAACTCTGGCATGGTGAACTGTATGTACTAGTATGAAATGTACAGCTGAAAAACCCTACTTCTGTGTTTTTTAAGAATTCCCTACTTGAGCTTTACTTTAACATAAAGATCCTTAAACTGAATCAAAGTGTGCATTTTCTTTTGTACTTGTAATCATAGCTTTCTTGAACACTTCATATTTAGGAGAATTATGAACTTAACGGGTTTATTTCTGTTCCCATGCAGCGGATATAATTTCTACAGTAGAATTTAACCATTCTGGAGAGTTGTTAGCAACAGGAGACAAAGGAGGTAGAGTTGTCATCTTTCAACAGGAGCAGGAGGTGAGTGCTAACTACGTGAGGTATATTTAATACTCTGCTCTGTTCCCATTCAGTCTCTTTTAAAGAGGAGGTTACACAAAGTACATGATGTGTAATAAGTGATTAAAATAATGAAACTTAAGAGTGAAGAAATTACTGAGAACTTTAGTGATGCTGTTGGAAATTAATTTGACTTCAAACACTCTTTGGCTGTGGTCTAAAGAGTGCTTAAGATGAAAACAAAGAAGGGAGCTAGGGCAGAAAAAGACCTTGGGGAAGCTGAAGCTGGTTGGTTTGTAATGACTCTACTTGGCTGTGATGATTATTTCAGATTTCACTGTAGTGGGGGAAACCGAAGTTGTCCCTAAGTGAGTTTGTAACTGACCTAAGATGTCCATTCTGATATCATTCAGGTAAAATCCTAGAATAATAGTAGCAAAGGTATCTCTTCATTTTATACTTGTTCTTTTGGTCTTTGCAGAATTCTACAGACAAATCTTCTGATGCTAGGAAAGGGCCTCTACCTTTGTGTTAAGAGGAGAACTGAGATGGAGTGCTTGGTTTTTTAACTAAAGCTGTAGTTAGAAGTTGACTAGGTTAGAACTTATTTCAAGTAGAGGATAAAAGGCACTTCTGTCACTGCCTAGAAAGGTCGTGCTGTTACTTCTTTCCTTAGTGTTTCATTTCAGTTTCAACTCTCAAAATCCTTAAGAATCCCACAGTTCCCCAGAGCAAGCTCCTTTCTGCTGATACGAGGCAACTCCAGGACAGGGCCTTCTCTTGACAAGTCACCGTGGTCAGGGGGTGCCATCTAGTGGGGTGTTCCCAGCTGGCCTGCCTCTGCCCGGGTTGCTTTGGCCAGAGTCTGGGGTGAACATAGTTCCCCCTGTAATCTGCCTGTAGTTTTGGGGGCACAAACCCTTGTGTTTTGTCACTCTGCTTTAGCTTGCATCCTTTAAGGATCCTTTAATGCAGCTTAAATAGGTATTTGCTTGCTCGCAAATGAGTTGTCTTTAAATGCTTACATTTGGTTTTGATGTGTAACCTATGGCTCATATCCTTACGATCTATGAAGCTGAGTATAGTGGGAACCACCTGGGTTATCAGATTGAGTTGCACAGCGTTGTTTTTGGCATAATTTGACTTCTCAGTGTTTAGGGAATGAGCAATGGGGACTTGATTCCCTAGTGCATTAGTAGTGAGTTATGCTACAGGCACAACTGTCTAGAGCAAGTTTTATGTGTTAGGAGTATCTAAAAGACAATGAACTATTTGAGTTGGATTTATGTACCACTTCCTATCACACTGCATTTGAGTGCTTTTCAGACGATACGTACAGGAAGAAAACCACTGACCACATAAGCACAATAAGCTTAATATACAAGCTTGTGCAACTTCACCCACTACCAAAAGGCTGCCACCTCTGGGTTGGAATGTGGTGGCCCTTCTGCAAGGCAAAGCAAGTGACATTACACAAGGAGCAGGCAGGAAATGAATACTGTATCTAATTGAAACTGAAGGAGGAATTTGCGTAGGCAGCCTGTAATTACCTAAATTGGAATTTAACATGAGGCACTTGGGCCAACACCTCTTCTTGGGTGGATTTTTTTGAGTGCTGTGAGGTAGTCTGATGGTTTAAATTTTGCCTTTATCCCAAGGGTGGATTTCACCTCTTACTGGCTTTATTATATATTACTCTAGTCCTTTACTACTCTACTACTCTAGTAGAGCTTTGCTAGACTCCACAAGAAGTACATTTAAGACTCAGTTGCTATGGTAAGTATGGAACTGAAGGAAAGTTCCCTGAATCATGACCAGCATTTCCTAAGGCACAATAGATTTCCTTTTGAAGTTGCCTGTTCTGGGCAGTGACCCTGCTTTAACTTGCTAGGTCTAACTGAAACTTGGAACAAAGGTTCTTCCATTCTCTAGGGTGGGAAAGCCAGTGCAATTGATAGGTGTGGTACAACATCTTAGTGCCAGATTGTATTTCTAAGCATTTTGTCCACATTTCCCTCCCCCACAGCTTATTGTAAAGTGTAAGAACTTCTGCCAGCTATTAATGTAAGGGTATGAAGCAAGAGAAAATGATGTGAGGAATGTGATACATGTGGGCTTGCAAGGATCACATCAAGAAGTATGTTCTAGTGAGGTACTAAGGGATGAAATGAATAGATGGACATGAGACACACAAGGGAAGGAAGGAGCAAAGTCCCTAGTCAAGAACATATCCCAGGAAAGGCAGCCTCATAAAGGGAGTGGAACAGGAATATATTGCAAAATTAAGCTTAAATTAATTTCAGGCACCCCTAGTAAGCACTGCTTCCAAAATGGGAATTTAAGGTTCAGTTCACCCAGTGCAGTATTGGTGTTAGGAAGCCACTGCCTAAAACATAGCTTGTAGGAAGAGGTTTGGAGGCTTTTCAGTTTTCCAGACAGTTCCATCCTGCACAGGCTGACTGCAGGTGTGACTTCTCATGTCAGAGGTGTATTATAGCAGAGGTGGGGTTTTTTTCCTTCCCACCCCCATCTCCAAATGAGGAAGAAAAAGCTGCTTAAGCAGTTTAGAAGGTCTTGGGGAATGTGGAGCTGCATGTATAAATTTAGAGGTGACATGTGGGATTTCGATAGTGTGCCTAGCAAGCTGAACTTGCCCACAGAGTAGATCTGACATATGTGTGGCTGTGTAGTTCTCTTGGGGAATGTTCTGCTTAAAAGACAAAGGTGGAAATATTAAAGATGAGAGAATGATGAAGATTTTTGAGGGTTTTTTTGTTTTTTAGGCAAAGAAACCTTACCATGCCTGCAATCTTTAGGTAAAATGTTAGTTTGTAAGCTGAGCTGCTTGGAATTAACACGAGAACTTGTTGGAGATGATATTCATGTGGCTGAGGGGAGTTTCTGGAAGGTCTAGGAATCCGAAATTGCTGCCATAACTGTCTCTGACGTTTTCTTAGCCAAAATGGTAGGAACTGTAATCAAAACCTTGCCAAAGAGATGATCCTCATTTTGTCTGTTCCACAGGCTCATTGCAGTAAGGCAAGTTGTACACCAAGGGTACTCATGGCAGGTCTGGCATAGGCAACCAGAGAGTGTAGTCTTAACCTATTTTGATGCTATTTTTTTATGCTAACTAGCAGTCTGCCTGTGTATCTTGCTGCATAAATATCTAGTTCTGGCTTCTGCCTGCAGCCTTGAAAAGCATTCTGTACATTGCATACGTATCTTGATCATTTAATTCTCTTTTTAGAACAAAACCCAGTCTCACAGTAGAGGAGAATACAATGTTTACAGTACCTTTCAAAGCCATGAACCAGAGTTTGACTACTTGAAAAGTTTAGAAATTGAAGAGAAGATCAACAAAATTAGGTGGTTACCCCAGAAAAATGCTGCTCAGTTTTTATTGTCTACAAATGGTAAGTTATGACTTCACAGTTAATTTTGCATGGTAACCTTGTTACATACGTTTGCTATTAGGATTTTGTCTGATTCTCTCCACTTCCAAAAGGCCAGAAGCAAGTTGGTTTTTAGTCCACGTGTCTAGGGATGTGGCTGTGCAGGAATTACACTGTTTGAACTGTCCTGTTCTTCTGGCTCACTTGGATGCAGGAGTCCCATAGCATGGGATGGTGTATTAGTCTTTTCTGATACAGTTGTTTTAGAGCAAAGGGCTTGGTGAAGGTGTCATTGAGTACCTTCACCTGTGGATCACTAACTGTGAGCGAGCTGACATTAATCATTCATAACAGTCCTCATTCTAATTGAAACTTGCTGTAACTTTATAAAGAACAAACTGCGGAGGAGGTCTTGCAAATGCTTTTTATCTTTTCTTGTTTTCTCCAAGCAGTATTTTTGTCTCTTTTGGTGCACGTGGGTGGTCTTGTCTTGCTTGAAGGCTTCGTGTTAAAGTGCATCAACTGTGAGGATCAGTATCTTCCCTACAGCTTTGATTTTTTTTAAAACTGTGGCCGCTTTATTTCAGATAAAACCATAAAGTTATGGAAAATCAGTGAAAGGGACAAAAGACCAGAGGGTTATAATTTAAAGGAAGAAGATGGACGGTATAGGGATCCTACTACAGTTACAACACTACGGGTGAGTAGTCCACTTGGTGGAATAGCTACACTCAAGAGATTTCCCCTCTCCCTCCCCTGGCACCACAGATGAGCTTGTGGCTTAGTGAGTAACTGTCCCATCACATTATTAAGGTTATACTTTCTGTGATGCTAGCTGGCAGACATTTACTTCTGAGGTGATACTGAGATACTTTAATTGACTTGATGTATGTGAGCAGTGTGTTTGAGTGCTACTGTGTTTGTAGTACATTTGCATCTCAAACTTCCATTGCTTTGTATTTTGCAGGTGCCAGTATTCAGGCCCATGGACCTCATGGTTGAAGCTAGTCCACGAAGAATATTTGCCAATGCTCACACGTATCACATCAATTCCATCTCCATTAATAGTGATTATGAAACGTACTTATCTGCAGATGACTTGCGGATTAACCTGTGGCACCTAGAAATTACAGACAGAAGTTTTAGTATCTTTTTTTGGTTACAACAAAGCTGTTGGACTTTCTTTCCTTTCATGAAAAGCTGTTTGTATAGTGTGTCTCTCCACATCCTGGTTATTTCTCCCTATTCCTGCTGAAGAGGTGGCTCAGCATGAGCAGTACAAGGAGTAGTTGTCATTTGCATGGTGAAAAACACTCTTAAAAGAGAAAAAAAGCTGAAGGTTTCAAGTGAGATGAGCAGTTCTGGAAGGCAGGATCACGGTAAACTATCCTGTGAACATTTTCTTGACTTGCAGTAAGAAGCAAGTCAGAAGTAGCATCCTTCTTTCAACAGTGCTTATGCCTTTATGCCTTCTAACCTAACCATCAGCCCCTCTCCTGTGTGCACCTGCAGATGTTATAGGCAGTAGGATCACAGGAATATGTTTGCAGATGCCTTCTTTATAATGTAGTAATTAGAACTGAAACAAAATGAAGTTCTGTGTGAAAAATCTTTGACATACACTAAGCAGTGTTTCACTGTTACAAGCATTAACTTCAAACTTCTATAGAATGCAATGTTATAGTTTTGTTTTGTAGACAAACTGTGAGACTTGATTCTCACTTTTATCCAGTTTGTAACTGGGTCCCATGGTCCTGAAAAAGCATTGCTGGATGCTTTTAAAGCTGAAAGATGGGTTGTGAAAACTGGAGACCATTTCTTAACAAAATGCTGTAGATATTGTAGATATTAAGCCTGCCAACATGGAGGAGCTCACAGAGGTGATAACAGCGGCAGAGTTCCACCCAAACAGCTGTAACACATTTGTGTACAGCAGCAGTAAAGGAACGATTCGTCTCTGTGATATGAGAGCATCAGCACTCTGTGACCGACATTCAAAATGTAAGTTCTGTCCTGCACTGTGTGGCATTTTCTGGAATATGATTATCTTGCTGCTAGATGAAACTAGGCACTGATTAGGAATAGATTAAGCATTGAATTGTGTGTATTTGAATTGGATTTCTGAAGTATATTGACTAGATCTAAGCCTATATTCTAAATAAATCTTAAAGTTAGGTTCATGTTTTGGTAAAGTAATGAATAAAATAATTAGCAGCTTAAGCTGGGGAGTCTGCCTAGAGAACGGGCTGGGAATGGCCTTCTGCAGGCTTCAGGAGGCCAAATACTAGTTGCTTGGTGTGTATTTGATGCTAGAAATCTTACATGTGTGCTCACTAACACTTAGAGTAGTTCACTTACGTAGAAGTGCATTGTGGCAAGGTTATTGAGAGGTTGTTAACCTAATGTGGTTGTATCTTGTATTGGATGAGACACAAGCTTACTTCTTGAAATGCTTGTCTTATTTTCCTACAGTGTTTGAAGAACCAGAAGATCCTAGCAACAGATCATTTTTCTCTGAAATCATCTCTTCTATATCTGATGTCAAATTTAGCCATAGTGGTCGATACATGATGACTAGAGATTATCTGTCAGTGAAGATCTGGGATTTAAATATGGAAAACAGACCTGTGGAAACATACCAGGTATGTGGTAAAGATGATGTAGGCTAGAAATTAAAGCCTTGAAGGATACTGAGTCTTACTAATAGTCTTGATGTAACAGTTAGACTTTTGTCTACAGATGACTATATCCAGGGAAAGCATTGGTGGGATCTGTGTGTTTCACACATGTGCTTAAGGATCTTGCTGGTTGCAGGCTGACTGCAGAACCCAAACCCATGTTTGGGTATGAAGAAGCCTCCCTCTTACCCAGTAAAGGCTATCTTCAGCAGTAAGATAGCATAAGTCTTCAGATGACTTTATATTCTTGTGTTCCTTCCTGGACAAAGTGGGAGGAGGTAAAACATTTACTTTGCAGAAGATGTTTTTAGCCAGCACTGAAAATTGCTGTGGTGTTTCCTGTATAAGGAAATTTGGGAAGGGATCTTCCCATCTGACATAGGAAAATCATGTCATCAGACGTCAGTCACCAAAGCATGATTTTTAGAAATAAGCAAAGTCTTTCAGGTATCCGAAAGGGTAGTGAGGGTATGAGAGCTGCTTGGAGAGGGAAAGCATTCTGAAGGGCTGCCCAGTTCTGGGAGACAGCTCTTTCCCTTCCCTGAATGATTTGCTACTATCTGAGTTCATTTGAAGTCTTTGTAGAGCAGACTATGTTAATTCAGCCCTCTGTTCATTCTGCTCCTCATCCATCCAGAGGAGGGAGCTGTGTGTGCTCCGGTGGAGAGGGTGTGAGCAGTCCCATACTTCATTACGTTTGGAACAGAGTCTGTGCAGGTTGTTTTACAGGTGTGCAGGTTCAATATTCCTTCAGTTTATCTACCTCAGGTTTTTTCTCTTTGCAGGTGCATGAATACCTCAGAAGTAAACTTTGCTCACTCTATGAGAATGATTGCATTTTTGACAAATTTGAATGCTGTTGGAATGGATCGGACAGGCAAGTTTAATTCTTCTCTCTATGCACTTAAGTTATTCTTAAAATGGGCAACTTGAAGCATGACCTCGTATCTGTCTGGTTTTATTTAAGGACTGGTGTGGATAATATTTTAGTACCTCAATAAACTTAAAGGGATGTATATTAGCTCTTAATCCTTGATGTAGCAAAGCATGCTCTGATTAAGCTGCCTTGTCAGCAAGTAGGACGCTTAGGAAAAACCTTCTAGGGATTCTCTTTGTTACAACAAGTTGTTAAGTTTGCCTTGCTTGGGCATGGCTGACTAGCCAATAATAGCATTTAAGACAGCTATTGCTTTTGTGTTAATCATGTCATTAACTGCTTATTTGCTAGATCTAAATCAGTTCATTGTAGCCCTACCAGTATTGTCAGATAGAGGTTGTTGGGGTTTTTTTAACTTTAAGTATTCTTTGTGGCAAAGGAAGGGTGGGGAAACTTGTAAGTGTATATGTCTTATAAGGATCTCCTGTAAGGTATTATCACAAGCTCAGTATGTTTGTTAGTGCCTGAATTCATGCAGCTTTCAAGTAACTAAAATTATGTGGCTAAAAATACGATGTATTTTGCTTTTGTTAGCTTGCTTCCTCACGTGTACATGAGAAGCAAATTGAGTGATGACAAATTAAAGTGCTTAGATAACTGGACCTTTTAAGATACACACTTTAAGGAGAAAGAGACTATTTTTTTAAATCTATAAAACATTCCAATGCCTTAGTTTCACTTTAGCTTGTAGAAGGTAAAGGCAAGGCTGCCTACTTTGTGGTTATACAATAAGGCATGATCTTCATTGGGACCCTCAGGCTTCATGCAAGGAGAGGTTATTTTCAACTGAACTGTTCCTTTCTTCCTTTTCCCTCTCTGCAGCATTGTCATGACAGGATCTTACAACAACTTCTTCAGAATGTTTGACAGGAACACAAAGCGAGACATCACCTTAGAGGCATCCCGGGAAAACAACAAGCCCCGTACCGTGTTGAAGCCCCGTAAAGTATGTGCAAGTGGTAAGCGAAAGAAGGATGAAATCAGTGTTGACAGCCTAGACTTCAACAAGAAGATTCTACACACAGCCTGGCATCCTAAGGAAAACATCATTGCCGTAGCTACTACAAACAACTTGTATATATTTCAAGACAAAATGAATTAGGGTTGGCATTCCTACCTGAAGAGTCCACTTCCTGCATAGTTGAAATAGTTGAATCTAGCATTTGTACCTGTAAACGAAAGAGAATGAGAGGTCCATTATGGCACCCCCTTTCCAGTGTTTAAAAATGTGCCATATGACAACACACTTTTATAGCTACATGGAGAAAGCTCTGTTGATGTGTCACTGCGTTCTTCTCCATGTCTGCTAGCCATTTAGGTGAGGATAGGGCACTTTTTAATTTAAATGACTACTTGCACCATCTTGCCTAATGGACTAGATTGGACTGTATCAACATCGGTTTACTCCACTTTTTATGCCTTCCATTGTGATGACGTCCAACACAGGGAAAGCCTTCAGTCATGCTATGGGATTTAATTGTGTAACCTCATTACTGTATCATTCGTGGCCCCCTTTTTTTATTAAATACAGCTCATTCTTGCTGTGGCTTGTAGCATTCCTCCTCCTTCTGGCCTCCTGGACTCCCCCTTTCCCTTTCACCCCCCTCCACCTCGCCTTGGTGGTGGTGTAGAAAAAACCCAACAAAATAAAGCACATGAAATGGGTCCGTTTGGGGTCAGTGGTAAAGGGGGTCTGTGTTGCAACCAATGTTTTAATAAACAGTTGACTGTAATCACTCCTTGCCATGTCTGGCACCAAAAAAAAAAAAAAAAAAAAAAAAAGGAGAAAATAAGGAAAAAAACAAACTACTGAATAAAAGTGACAAAGAATGGAGAATCTGGGTTTTTTTTTTTTGTTTTTGGTTTTTTTTTTTAATCTACCTCTTTATACAAATACTCTGTGTTTTACCTTAGATGCATGAAAATAAAATGATGTTTTTTGTAATGATTTTAACCAGTATTAATTATTTTTCATGGGAACGAAGAGAGGGAGGGATTTCACAAGTAGCTGCATTCGTTCATGAATGACCAGAACACCACTTCCATTTCAAGTCCATGAACTGCTTGTCAGATTCTGCCACAATCTGAACAGGTCAGATACTGTTCCAGTATCCTCGAAGGCTCTTTTTTAAAATCCCTATTGCTTAAATTGGAAGAGGAATAGAATTTTCAGGTTTTAAAATCTGTTTTATGGGACTAACGTCTTAATGTTTGGTTTTGTCCTGGTTTCTTCAATGCCTTGTTTTAGGATACGATACCTTTAATGCCTTGTTTAGAGTACAAAGTCCCCTGTGGCTTTTTAAACTGTTGTCTGAACTCTTGTCTGGCAGTATGATGTTCTGTAGTGCACAATACCACGTGATTACATAGATAATGACTACACTGCATTCTGAGATGCTCTATTTTCTGTATTTTATTGCTATCAGTAACTGAGTGGAAATGTAGTTTCACCATGCAAGTGT
Organism: Coracopsis vasa; assembly: GCA_026283785.1. NCBI lineage: Eukaryota > Metazoa > Chordata > Aves > Psittaciformes > Psittacidae > Coracopsis > Coracopsis vasa. The sequence goes on from JANHGB010051152.1 coordinate 26,168, forward strand.
TGCTTTTGGCTTTGCAAAGTTACTGCACTTACAGAAATGTTAAATGGTGCAACGATCAGAAAATACGTGGAGTACAGAAGCTGCATGAAATAAGTGTTCATAGTTATTTGAGAGATTTAAACTCTTCAGCAAATAAGGCTTATCCAAAGATGAACTAGATATCGATGCTTTATAAGGCTCATGAGTTTTTACCTCCAGATATTTTTGCTAATTGTGCTTTTAGGTTTCCTCCTCCTTCGAAGAAATGTTCAGAATGAAGTTTGAAAGTCGTAGTGAGCTTACCTTGACTGGGAGAATTTTCACTTTTCAGTTACCTATATTTAAATTATTTCTGTGGCTTAGTTATAGGTAGTTATTATAATGCCTTTATTATTTGATCAACTAAGATACTGTTTCTGCTGTAAAATTATGGCTGGGTTAGAGGCTAACAAGACTACTATTGCAGTCATACTTTAATTTAACTCCTTGTGCAGTGGTTTGAAAATGTAAAAATTCTAATATTTATTAGATCTGGTTCTCTTAAATACAGTATTTGTCTTGTAACATGCATGCCTGACCATGAGCCTTTGTAAGGGGTTTACCTTGATTTTTTTTTTTTTCA
>JANHGB010051153.1:0-10306 GCA_026283785.1 Coracopsis vasa
TCCAGTTCCAACCCCCTGCCATGGGCAGGGACACCTCACACTAGATCATGTCACCCAAGGCTCCGTCCAGCCTCACCTTGAACACTGCCAGGGATGCAGCATTCACAACATCCTTGGGCAACAAATCTAGTGTAGGTAATAGCAATGAAACCATCTTTTAACTGCCTTATGGGTAGCCCTCAGCTTAGATGTGAATGACATCAGATAGAGGTGAAACCCTCATCTTGCCCCCAAAGATGCTCCGAACTCTAGTTGTTTCTGAGATGCTAGCAGATCAGCTGATGGCAACTGTGATGGTGGCATTAGGTGTTTGGATGCAGATTTACAAAGCACACACACAGCCTCTTGCTTAATAAAAGCAATGGGATATAGCATTTTGTACCTGCTTTGGAACTTTGAAGGGCTCTTCCTTCTCCATTAAAATAACTGACTTCTTGCTGACTGACTGTGCAGATCTCTTACTGAAATAAGCCCTAAAACTCACACACATAGACAAGTTCATATTTATGCATCTGCCCAAATAACTGGGACTTTAAGCGTTGTCTTGAGACCACCAGCATAAGTCAAACAGAATCTAGGCAAATGCTTCAATTACACACTGAGAAAGAAAGAGACTCCGTGATCCCTCCTGAACCCCAAAGCCTTTAGGGCTGCAATACCCTTCCAGATTTCCATTCCCTTTGCTCCTTCTTGAGGCAATTCTGAATTAAAGGTAGCTCTGCAGGTAGCACAGCAGTAATAACCAGTGATGGAAAGCCATGAAGTTATGTGAAAAGAGCATTTGCAAAAATACATAATCCTGGAGATGTAAGAGTTTCTCTTTTACCACTTAGCAAACTCCAGGAATCTGGTTTTTGGAGTAGTTTCTTCTTTTTCTTTTAAATTCCAATGCATAAAGAAGATGCACTGTATGCTATTCTGCATTGGGCAGTCGTCGGTTTGCACTCTTCCCCCAGTTCCTAAAGAGTGTGCTTAAAGTGAGAAAGATATCGCATGAGTGGAGTGCTGGCATCTTTCCCAGCAAGGATCTGAGTACTGGCAGCTTTCCTGAACTAAGAGGGACATTTCTATTTTGCCCCTTTTCTGCTTCTCTTGAAGAAGGATAAAAAAGGTGCAGCAATAAAAGGAACCAAGAAACCAACTAATCCTGCAGTTAATTCTAGTTCGGAGTCCTTCTACTGCACTCAAACACACGCTACAGCATGCGAGCCACTCTCATTTTCCTGGCTGTCTTTGCATAACACACGTATATGTTGTAGACCAGGTAGTGAGAATGGAGAGCAGCTGTGCCCAAGCCTGATTCTGAGTAAGCAGCTTCATTACCAAAAGGTTTTCCAGGGGAATCATTCCGTATCTGTGATCAGCATCACTGCCTTCCTCTTATTTTCTGTTTCGGGTTGCTATCACTTTCAGAGGGCAGAACAATTAGACTGGTGTGCAGCTTTCTGTCTGAATGCATATTGTGGATTTACAGGCTAGCCTAATGATGCTTTCTGGTTTGTTCTCAAGTCAGTTTCTAATCATTCCTGTCATTATATTTGCCCTCTTCTCTGCCACTGAGCACTGAGCTGGTGTTTTCAGGTGATGACTGTACAATCCTTTTCCTGGGCAGGAATAGCTAATTCACCTTCTGACAATGAGTACACATGGTTGCTATTGTTTTTTAACTGTGCACCTGGATTTATTTTTGCCAATAGAGAATTTTATTCTCTTGTGCAGTCATTGAGATCCTTTGAAGACTCTTTAGCTCTAAATAATCTGAATTAGTCTCTGTCAGCATTGATTTTACCGCATCATTACTTCACCCCCTGCAAGAGTATTATGAGAGCACACCTAAGGCTCTTGCTCATAACTTCCTTCATCATAAAAATTAATCACCTTGTTCTCTTTTGTTTCTGATCTTTTCCTCATCATAAGTTATCAGTCTTTTTTCTTACACTGTGACATCTTCTTTAATGTGGATGTGAAAGAATTCCTTTGGTGCGGGGCACTATGAGAATCAATATACACGTGCTGAGCACTTGCTCTTGTCTCTGTATTTGGGCTCTGATTCTCTGGATCTGACCATCTGCTTAGCTTCTAAAAAGCCCCTTGTCACTGTGCTTCACTGGTCCAGCACTGCTGAGGATCCCTTTGAGACATCATCCTGCTGGATTGTCATTTAAAGTTTGTAACACTAAAATTAGGCCAGCCAGGCTGAGAAAGACTCACAAAAGGAGAACAGATAGAGACAGAATAAGAGCAATGCAGAGGATATGACAAAACCCCAGATAACAAATAGCATATGGAATTGCAAAGTTGCGCTGAAAGAAGAGCGGATAAATAGGCGAGGATGCATTTACAGTAAAGCTCCAAGGATATGATCTCCAGATCTATGGGCCATTCTGCTTAGCCTTGCACCCAGCCACAGCTATCTGAAAAATGCTGCTTTTTTTGCTCATCCAAATCTTGCCTTAAAACATCTGACAGTTTTTATAACATCAAGCAGAGTTTAGTTTTCTGCTGGGCAGCAGCTTCTTCTGAAGCCTAACAAACTGAGTTATGGGGACTGACTGGGTCAGTGAGATATTCCCATTGCCTCAGTGCTATATACAATAACAAGAATTTCTTCACAGAAGCATGGTAATCAATGTAGGACTCGTCCTTTCAAAGGAAAGTCACTGAGAATGAAGATCTGAACTCCTCCATTCCTATGAACATATACTTCCAAATCATTTTAACTTGCATTTTCATGAGTTACAGGGCTGCTATTTACTGCTTAAGGTACAGTACCATGAATAAGGGTACAAAAAATGTGTACTGCTACCTCCCTAGTTACTCAAAACTTGTGTATCTGATTTGTATGCCTCGGTAAAAAGAGATGAATGCGTCTTCATGTTTCCTACTGTGTGAAGTTCTGTCTGACTAAAAATAAAGGTAATCATCATTTTCAGAGGCAACCATCAACTTGAGAGGAATCAGGTTCAGGCTTTCTGAAGAGGCCTTTTCTTCTTGCCTTAGCATGAAGAAGTTATTTGTGTAAGGCATGTATATGACTTGAATGTATATGTATATATACAAGCTCACGTGTGTGAGCTTGAACAGGACTTCTGAACTCTATTTGACAACAAACACATAATAATTGCCTGCACCTTCAGCTCTTTGGTTTTTTAATAATCCTACTAGATCTGTAGGGACTGTAGAAGTGGAAAGGAACATGATCAATCATCCAAGTTTGTCATGTTTGCAGTTGTGTTTGGTTATGAAAATAACTCAATTTCTCTCTTTGGATCAACACCACTCAGACAAAGCTGGTATGAAAGTAATTCAGATGAAATTATTTGGAAGTCTGAAGTTAAGGAATTACAATGCCTGTAAATGAATATTTTCTGTATAGTTCTAAATCACCTTCATGTGTCATTACAATCACAGAATCATTGAACAGCCCAGGTTGGAAGGGACCTCGAAAGATGACCTCGTTCAACCTTTCCTGAGAAAGGGAGCCTAGATGAGCTCATCTAGCACCCTGTCCAGTTGCAGCTTGAAAACCTCCAGCAGCGAGCACTGTCCCACATCCCTGAGGAGGCTGTTCCAGTCATTTATTGTTCTCATTGCAAAATAAATTCTTATACCAAGATGAAACCTCGCCTTGTACAACCTGTACCCATTGTCCTTTGTCTTCTCCACATGGCTCCTTAAGAGAGAGTGTCCATCTTCTTTCTAGCCACCCTTTAAGTTCTGGAATACTGTGAAAAGCCTGCTCTTCTCCAGGAAGAGAAGACCTAAATCTTTCAGACTTGTTATTTTCCTCATTATTTTTTCCTATTAATTCATTAATTCACATTACCTAATTCACATTAATTAGTGTTCCAATAAAAGTAAACCTATATTTGATATTATGCTGCTCCTTTTATCAGCTCTATAATCTCCCATCACCATGGTTATAAATCATAGAATCATAGAATAGTTAGGGTTGGAAAAGATCTTAAGATCATCTAGTTCCAAGCCCCCTGCCATGGGCAGGAACACCTAACACTAAACCATGTCACCCAAGGCTCTGTTCAATCTGGACTTGAACACTGCCAGGGATGGAGCATTCACAGCTTTCTTGGGCAACCCATTCCAGTGCCTCAGCACCCTCACAGTAAAGAATTTCTTCCTTATATCCAGTCTAAACTTCTCCTGTTTAAGTTTTAACCCATCACCCCTTGTCCTATCACTACAGTCCCTAATGAAGAGTCCTCCCCAGCTTCTCTGTAGCCCCCCTTCAGACACTGGAAGCTGCTCTGAGGTCTCCACGCAGCTTCTCTTCTCCAGGCTGAACAGCCCCAACTTATCCTCTGGAAAGGCTGAGCCTTTCAGAACAGATCAGTTCTATGGACAAGAAAGCCCTCAGTGTATTTATGCCTTTGATGCTGAAGCAGGCAGGGTTGAGGTGCTTCCTCCTCACTTCTTCTGCTTGGAAGATCTTTACGCGTGTCTACTCCTTCCATATACTGGGAAATGCCATTTGTGGGTTTAATGAGGTGCTCCATTGCTTATCAGTTGTGTAAAACAGGACTTTTAAACTGTGTTGAGGGTGTGGAACTGATTTCAGGCTGCTTCAGAATGTATGAAGTGGGTGCAGTGAATATCTTTCCTCTGGCGTTTCTTCATGTTTATGAATCAGTGTGTATGGAGCAGGCAGGCAGATCCTACTTGACTGGGGGAAGAAGGAGCTCTGACTGTGTAAACTCTTCTTATTTCTATGTTTAAATGCATCATTTTCATCCAGGAATACATCCAAACAACTTGCTGAATTCCTCAGCGTTGGAAGCTCTTGGAGTTTCAGTGCTCTGGTTGGCTGATCAGTGATGGATAATTCACCATCTTCCTAACAGATGAATTCATGGACTTCCTTGAGGTTCTAAAAAGCAGAAAACCCTTGAGGAAATGAAGGATGAGTCTTTTTGGAAGAGCAAGGGAGAAGGAAGCAGAGGAGCTTTGGGTGAGATTCATAGAATGGTTGGGTTGGAAAGGACCTTTCCAGCTCCAACCCCTTGCCATGGGGAGGGACACCTTCCACTAGATGAGGTCACTCAAGATCAGGGTTATTCATGAGTGTGTTCAATAGCTCTAGGCTGTGTTTGGGTGGTTCTCCTGCCAACAGCAGCACTGTTGGATGATGGACATGGAGGTCATCTCACTTTGGTCACCTATGGATGGATGTTGGTGATGGTGCAGAATAGATCTTGGTAGACAGAAGTGTAGGTGGCATCTACCTGTGTCCCAAGACATGTTTTGAAGTCTTTTAGTGTTAGAAATGGAGGCACATAAAGCTCCTTTGAAGAAAGTAATCCATAACATCTCCTTACAGACGCTTGTAGGCTCAGCTACTTCGAAGTTTGGTCCGACTGATGTCAACCTTCCAAGGAATTCCATAGGAACTTCAGGGAGCAGCCTTCACCCCTTGTTTTGCAACTGTTTGTGGAAGGTTTTCCACGCTTTGGAGTTCCCCTGTGTTGTAAATAAACACAAGAGCCTCAGATCTTAGAAGCAAACAAACCCCGTGTTATGTGCTCCTGAATGCCCCCATTGTGTGTCCTACGTGCTCGGGGAGGACATGGAGCTGGTTTATGCTCTGCCTCATTTCTTGGCTACAATATTGAGTCTGGTTTTCCCTCCAGTGCAGAAAGAAATGAAAGGATTAAATGGCTGGGGCTGAAGAGAGCTGGAGGAAAAGGGTGGAAAAGGGTGTAATGCAGGGAAGAGGAAGAAAACGTAGGTGGGAAAAGGAGACGCCTTAAAAACCTGCTTTGAAGGGGAAATTACTCCATTTAAAGGAAATAAAAGGTGAATGGAGAATTTTGTGTGTTGGTTACTTCTGGAAAGGGTTGGCACATAATGGGAATTTCATAGCAGCTTCCAGTGTCTGAAGGAGTCTACAAGGATGCTGGAGAGGGGCTCTTCGTCAAGGACCATAATGATAGGACAAGGGGTGATGGATTCAAACTGAAACAGGGGGAGATTAAGGTTGGGTATAAGGAAGAAGCTCTTCCCTATGAGGGTGCCCAGAGAAGCTGTGGCTGCCCCATCCCTGGCAGCGTTCAAGGTCAGGTTGGACACAGGGGCTTGGAGCAACCTGCTCTAGTGGAAGGGGTCCCTGCCCATGGCAGGGGTTGGAACTGGATGGGCTTTAAAGTCCCTTCCAACCCAAACCATTCCATGATTCCATGATTTAGTGCTCCACAAAGTCAGGAGTTGTGTCAGGTCTCAGCCAGGTTTGCTGCTTTAGGATAATGATGCAGCAGGGGTGACATCATGGTCCTGCCAGGCTTGGGGAGGGGATGAGCATCCCTGCTCTTGCTGTGAACCCTGTGTCTGAATCCTCCCCAGGGTGTATATATATATACACACACACATATATACTATATATATATATGCTGGGGTGTATACTCTATATATATAGTATGAGACTATAGTATATATATAGTATATGATAAATACTCACCAGTGGCTGTTTCTCCTTGCAGCAGAAAACAAACTGGACTCCTTCAGCCCCGTGGCCACTGAGGGCGTCAAGAGGGAGATCATCGCTGCAGCCCGCGATGCCTGCGATGTGTATTTCTCTCGCCTCTTCCCTGCCACGGTGGGGGTCCATCCATGGGGCAGGTCACAGTGGGGGGCACCCCATCCCTGTGCCCCACACTGAGGCAGGCTCCCATCCCACAGGGCAGCGTGGGGACCGGTGTGCAGATCCTGGCTGTGTCCCACACTGGTGTCAAGCTGCTGCGGATGGTGAAGGGCACCAATGTGCCCGGGGAGCAGCTGAGGGTGCTGAGGGCGTACGGGTATGAGCGGGGACCCCAGTGGTCCGGGTGCGATGGGTGCTGTGGGTGCCGGGTGTCTCAGCATCCCCTCATCCTCCCCAGCTATGCCGATGTGCTCTTCGTGACCACCCCATCCAGGAACATGCTGGAGCTCAACCTGCGCAGCGAGAAGCTCATCCTATTCTCCCCCAAAGCCCCCCAGGTCAAGGCTATGGTTGACCACTTCATCACGGAGCTCAGGAAGGTGTGTGTGAGGGGTGCCCCAGGGCTGGGGGCATGTGCTGTGTGCACGCATCTGGGGGGCTGGAATGGGCACCCTGTAAATGGGACCATGCCTTGGGTGATGGTGGGTACCCTGGGGTGGGTTTGTGGCTGTGGGTGCTGGGTGGGATGTGATGTACATGCATGTACATGTGTGTGCATGCGTGTGCCTGCGTGCACGGGCTGTGCCAGCCCCCCCTGTGCCCAGGACTCCCAGTACGTGGTGGCTGTGAGGAACTACCTCCCAGAGGACAAGGGCCAGCTCAGCTTCCACAAAGGGGACATCATCCACTTGCAGCCACTGAAGCATCCCGAGAGAGGTGAGTGGTCCCCCCATGCCAAAACACCCTCAATGTGGGGCACAGCGGAGGCAGGACTGATGGCTTCTGGATCCTGGATGTGGATATGCCTTGATGACACCCCATGATGTCCCCACAGACCACTACTATGGCTGCGTGGTCCGCAAGAAGGTGATGTACCTGGAGGAGCTGAAGACGGGCACCCAGGACTTTGGTGGGTGTCCCTGGTGCGCATACACTGCCCTGGGGCTGGGGTATGGGGCAGGATCCTGCCTCTGCCAGCCCTCGGCAGGATGGGTTGGGCTCTTCTTGGTACCAACCTGATGCAGGGGGATGCTCTGCTGCACTTCCCATACTGCCCCACATCCCAGCCAGAATTGGGCTCTGTGGCCCCTTCTCCATTACTTTACATTGAGCAACATCAGTTTTCCCACCCAAATCCCGCAGCCAGACCCCTTTGGAAAGGGCTTGGGATGTAAAGGGGCAGGAGGGAATAGACAGGAGCTTCCTGGAGTTTCCAGCCTGGATCCATCCCCATACCTGCCCATTGCAGGGTGGAAGTTCGGCGCCATCCATGGCAGGTCGGGTCTCTTCCCTGCTGAATACGTCCAGCCCGTCGCAGCCCCGGACTTTGTCCATTTGCCAGCGGAGAGGAAAGAGGAGCCCAGGGACAAGCAGGGCAAGGTGGTGGCTTCAGCAGCCGTGGCCGTGGCCGTGGCCTCCACCGCCGTGGCGCAGGAGCTGGACCGCAAGAGCGAGGTGGGTGCTGGTGCGGGGCTGTGGATGCAGGGGGGGATGGATGCGCCTGGTACCCATTGCTCTGCTCCACAGGCATCCCCGGCCAGCGCAGCAGAGGGTCCAGAGGGTGACAGCAGCGAGAAGCTTGGTGACAGCACAGGGACCTGCTCCATGCTGGCCTTTGCCAGGCAGTATTTCCGTGCGGCACGGCATGGGGAGACGATGTGAGTGCCCAGTGGTGGGATGGGGATGCCCTGAATCAGAGGTATCCATGCCCATCTCCTCCTTCATCCCTCTCCCAGGGAATCCTGTGGGATGAAGGCCAAAAGGGATGTGCCCAATGTGCTGGAGATGCTGACATTCAGCAAGGTAAGGGGAAGGGGGGTGTCCCTGCCTTGCTGTCACCTGCAGGTCAGCCTGGTGGGCTCGGGGGCTCTCTGACTGACACCCCAATGCGCAGCCCATCCCTCTGCCTGCTCCTGGTTGCTGATGCTCTCCCTCCTTAGACCCCCATCCAGGAGTCACTCATTGAATTCGTGGATGGTGGCATCAGCAAACTGGCCACGGAGGCGTTCCAAGGTAGGCAAGTGGCACCAGCACCCTATCCATGGCCATCCCTATCCTTGGAGAAGGGGAGGAGCAGGACCAGGATGGGGTGGCCTGGAGGGGTCCAGGATGTTGCCCGCACCCAGGGGCCCGTATCCCTGGGGAAGGGATGGGATGAACAGTGCCAGTTTGTGGCTCTGTCCCCAGCCGTGATGAAGTTCATGGGGGACCACCCCCTGCGAGGGCAGACGGAGCTGGACAGCGTCTGCACCATCCTCAAGGTAAATCCCCTGTGTGGGGAGCTGGGTGCTGGGGGTGCCCTGGGCAGAGGGTGGCAGCTGTGCCTGTCCCCAGCTCTGTGCGGAGCACGAGGTCCTGCGGGATGAGGTTTACTGCCAGGTCGTGAAGCAGATCACCAACAACAGCAGCTCCAAGCAGTGAGTCCCTGCTCCCATTCCATCCATCATCCGTGCTCCCATTCCATCCATCCGTGCTCCAGTGCCATCCACCATCCCTGCTCCCGTGCATCCACCATCCCTGCTCCCGTGCCATCCACCATCCCTGCTCCCGTGCATTCACCATCCCTGCTCCCTTGCATCCACCATCCCTGCTCCCATTCCATCCACCATCCCTGCTCCTGTGCATTCACCATCCCTGCTCCCATGCATCCACCATCCCTGCTCCAGTGCCATCCACCATCCCTGCTCCCGTGCATCCACCATCCCTGCACCAGTGCCATCCACCATCCCTGCTCCTGTGCCATCCATCATCCCTGCTGGGACAGCGCAGCCTGGCACTGGGGACACTTGTCCGGGGACATGTGGGGACCCCAATCTCGCAGTGGCTCCATGGGCATCCTCACCCTTCCCACAGGGATAGCTGCCAGAAGGGCTGGAGGCTGCTCTACATCCTCGCTGCTTACTACAAGTGCTCCGAGGTGCTCAGACCCTTCCTGGTGGCCTTCCTGCAGGATGCCAGCCGGCACCCGGAGCTGCCGTTCTATGGTAGGGGCTGTGCGTGCCGCAGGGTGCGGGATGCACGGGGCTCAGCTCCATCCCTCATCCCGGTCCCTGTTCCTGCCAGGCATCGCCAAAGCCTGCGAGCTGAACCTGCGGAAGACCCTGCAGTTCGGTGGCCGCAGCCTCTTCCCCAGCAGCACGGAGCTCAGGGCCATGGTGGTGAGGATGGGTGCTTAGGGGTGCATGTGGGGTGCAGGGCAGGGATGATGCCAGCTTGAGATCACCCCCAGAGGTTCCAGGTCCTTCCATGGGCTTAGGATCCCCCCCAGACACTGGAGCTGAGCTGATGGCCCCTTGCTGGTGTGGTCCTTTCTGGTCTCTCTTTGGGGGTACCTTGAGCATCCCCGTGGGGATGCAGCTCTGCGCATGTGGGGTGAAGGGCACAATGCCTCACCCAGGAAAGATGGGTGAGATACAGGATGATCCCCATGGGATGGTCCCCTGGGATAGTTTGGGGATTCAGGGTGTCCTTTAGGGTCTTGCTTTGCAAGGGTCCCCCCCTGCACCCCAATGTGTTCCCCCCACCAGGCTGGACGCAGCGCCAAGCGCCAGCTCTTCCTCCTGCCTGGGGGCATTGAGAGGCACCTCAAGATCAAGACGTGCTCGGTGAGTTAGAGGGGGTAAGAGGCTTTGTGTAGCCCAGATACAGAGTGAC
>JANHGB010051154.1:251-17944 GCA_026283785.1 Coracopsis vasa
ACTTTTGAAAGAGTGCTAAAAGGAGTTGCTTTGGAGCAAATATTCTAACCTAACATAGCTCCAACCCCAGGGGGAGCTGGGGGCGGAGAGGGCTTCACCCGGGCGGGGCGCGGCCGAAGGGGCGGAAGGCGCTGGGCTGTGGAGGTAGCTCGGGGACACAAGGGCAGTCTGAAGGCGGAGGGCGCGCTCGGGTTTGTCGTCCTGAGCCACACCCAGCTGCTGGGGGAGGCTGCCCGAGCCGCAGGTGACCCCTGGGTTCTTCCTCCGCAGGCTGTGTGCGAAGTGGTGTGAGCCAGGAGGGGATAAAGGGGAGATTCTGCTTGCTCTGAAGGTAAACTTACACGTGCCCAAGAGCATGTAGAAGTGTGTATGGGGTGAGCGTCTAGAATGTGTGATAGACGGGGGTAGTTTGTTTGGGGTTTGGTGTTTTTTTAAGAGAAATCCGTGAGGTTTGTCCTTCTCGGGTGGAATTAGTTCATTAGGCTTTAGCGCTTTGAAAATTGTGAGGCGCAATTTGGTCAATTCATGGCAGGAGATCAGAGGATGCCACAGTAACTGTCACTTTGATCATATGCTTGGGAGAAAGTGGTGGGAGTGAATGTTTTGACAGCATCTTGAAACTTTCACTTGTTGAATACAGGGGTTGAGAAAAGAAATTTTATGGTTTTCGATTCCGTTTGCTTCTTGCACCGGTCTTGCTTTGTTTTGGAAACTCAGCTCTTGTTTTCACGTAACTTTCTGTACATCTCAAAGAGAGACGGAAATGTATTTGAATGTCACAAGCTCTGTATTAAAATGCACAAAGGGAATCAAAAGTGTATACATTGTACTGTTAAACATATATTTCAGTTTTTTTTGAATGGAAAAGGTCAGAGATGCATCCACAGATCAAGCTAGTCAAGCTGACTTACCTTTTCCTCATATTTCCAGCTAACTGCATTTAGTTTTAAGTATGTTCCTATACACATATGAAGATATTGCTAATATGCATTTGACATACCTGATTTTGTTTGTGTTTAATTTATGATGGAGGAGGAGGAGAAGTCCCTTTTGCTTTTGAGAGGAAATTGGGCAATTTTTACATTTAGCCTTTTGAAGACTGTGGCTGGGTGAGTCAGGTAGCAGCAAGGTGTTAGTTCATGCTGTAGGGGCATCACACTCCAAATACTAGTGCTGACCTGACACTTAATCTGACCTTTTGGTGAGCAGACTGAGTTTGTTATTCTAGGAGAAAACTGAAATAACTGTGTGGGGGAGGGAAGAGTCATAATTTTCCTCCACATTACTGAGTCAGATTGGCTCAGTGAGTAGTCAGAGGTGTGCTAAAGGGAGTGGAACCATGCAGCAAAAAGTGGGACCTCATGGACAGGAGGCTTTTAGGTATGCTGTTCACTTTACCTTTCTGTACTCTGAGAAACTGCTGAAGAGTTCCCACCCAGAATTTCAATGTAGTGTTTCTTCTTGTTTGCACAGAAGTCTTGCTTTTGAGCAGGAGGGGAACCTCTTTATTGACACGCTTCATTTTATTTGGTAACATAAAACAGAGCTTGTTTTAAGGTTAGGGTGTGTGGTGGTGTTAAATACAATGCTCTTCAGTATGAGAAACTGTTGGAAGCTTCTAAGGAAAGCTCTGCTTGCAAGGGACTGTTTCCTTGCCAAAATGTTTTCATTTATCTTATTCCAGAGAAGGTTGAGGAGCACATATCCTGTATCTTTAAATGCTGGCACAGTTCTAATTTCATACAGAAATGAAACTGTTGTCTTGCTCATGAAGGGTCTATCCAAAGCAGTTACTAAATTAGTGTATTAAATGTATGCACAGTCTTCTAAAATAATATGCTGATTGCCAGTGGAAGTACCCAAGGCCTGGGAAATTCCACAGTTAAAGTTGGTTTTGAGCTCTTTTATAAAAATGTGGTGAGTGATACTATGTAGGAACCTAGCCTCATTTGTTACGTTAGGGAGGCTGATCCTTTGTTAATAAGCAACTGTTCATTTTCTTTTCCACTGTTGAGCAGCTCTAAGCCTCACATACTACATGGTATTTAAATCTTGTTATGAAGATAGAGCGTTTTCATTTCTCACATGCTTTTCTTTAAAGCACTTCCCTAGTATGAACTAATTTAAAAATAACAGTGTGGTTCTGGCCAGTGTGAAACTTGTTTTGAACATTGGGTCAAGTGGTCTTCCTCACCTTCCAGATAGCTGAAAACTAAGGAATAAAAAAGTGCAGATACTGCTGTGCTTTTCACTTAGTAGCCTACAGTATTATCATGTAGGATTGGAGTGGGATTTTTTTTCAATCTATCATGTTGAAAATCACTCAGTATATGTAGTTCAGCATTCTTTGGTCAAGGTCTTGAACTTGGGCCTCTAGCTGTCTTGGAAAATGTGAGCATTTTGTATGCGGTTGAACACCTTCAGAAGCACTGAAAAAGACTCAACAGCAAAGTACCTCATGCTGCGTTTCATATGGTCTAATGCATCAGGCACTGTCCAGCCAGTGGCTGTGCAAGTCAGCTCTTGTGATTTTGATGCAATTCTATAGTGACTTTAGCTCCTAGTTGCAGTGAAATTGATATTTCAAAAATACTTCCAGTGTTTTATATTTTTTACATGTAATTAAGCAAGCTGGTACCATGTAAGCTTCCTGCTGTTAGTGGCTTGCATTTTGAGAAACAGTGCTCGTAACAGATGTTCAGCTATTGTCATAAATTTGGAATGGCCTTTTCGTTAGTTAAGTTTAACTTTTGGGGGGATTTAGAAAAACACAGCTAAAATAAATGGTTGCTTAGGTTTCATCAAAGTAGAAGTTGAGTAATGTCTTAGTTATTCTGAAGATATGAAGACTGTGGGGCAAAAACTTTGTCATCACACATGTAGTTTGGTAGCTGTCTGTTGGAATTCCTAGTGGATACTGATTTACATATAAAACTGGAATAAAGCCTTGAGTTACAAATAAACTTTAGGTTCTGTAGTTGATTCACAAGTGATGTGAAGCAGATTTGTTTGCAACCTTTCCTTTAAAAAAAACCGCTAATTCCGGATGCTTGTTTTTGAATGTGATTCTCCTATTCTGGTCTAAACAAATACCAACCCACGAAGATGTTACATGCTCAAACCTCATTGAAGAAAGTACAAAAAAGTGATTCATCACTGTAGCTTAAAAATGTCTGCTTCAGTGTATCAAAGAATTTTTCAATGTGTGGTGCTGGGTTACCATGACCTAAAAATCTGAGTGAAAGAACTAATGGCTCTGTGTATGTTGAGCCTAATTAAATACTTTTCCATGGCCTTGTGTTTTGTGATTGAACTGCAATATTCCTGGATCCGTTGTGTGTTCCCTGCTCCTCTTCATTTCCTCTGTGTGCCCTCCCCTTCTCTCCGCAGTGGTGCTGTTCTCACCGCAGCTTGTCCATCTGGCAATGCAGCAGATTACGGTGGCTTTGGCTGTGGCCAGTCCAGAATCAGGCACATGGTGATCCATCAGCCTAACCTCTGCCTTTCTGTAGGACCTGAAATAGCTTGTGGTCATTCATGTGTTGGTGGCTGAAACAAACAACTGTGGCAGCCGTTGCAACTTACTGGCCACTTACTGTACAGGGCTGTCTTAGTGCCTTTGTTACTGAAGTATGGCATTTTGTTCCCGCTATGCTGAGTTCACATGTTCCTGGGACAGTTGAGAAGACTAGAACTAGCTCTGTGATTTTGTGAACTTTGTTTCTTTGAACTTTGTTTCAACTTGGAAATAACTGTCTGTCCCTTTTGGTCACTAAGGTAACTTTCCAGTTGTGAATTTCAAGCTTGAATGTATCTAACGATGTCCTCCAACTATATATTTGGAAGAGAGGTGGCTTGACTTGGGGACAAAGAGAAGGTGGCTCTAGCTATATATCCATGAGCTGGGCAAGAAGGAGGGAGAGAGGCTGTAGCTTCTCCTTTGATGTCTTGGAAGAGATTATTTCCTTCTGGAACAGGGGACAGACAAGGGTTCAAGCTGCCAAGGTAGCCCATTGCAAGTGTCTTTTTTTCTTGCTTTAGAGAGTTCCTGGCGTGTAAATACAAAGCATCACCATAAAAACTTCTGCCTTATGAGCAGTTTGCATGTATTGTCCTTCACGCAAGTGCTGTTTTTTGCATTTGCTAAATTAGATTGTGTGGTGTCTTCTTGCCCTTTGTATCCGTTGCCCTTGTCTGGGCTCATCTGTGAGGAACAGAGTCACAGCCAAACCCATAAGAAATTAGTTTGATTAAAAAGATCCCCAGCTCTTTAGATTAGAGATTTATTATCCCTAAAATTAGCATGAGAATGAGAATAAGTGTTTTATGATGGGAGAGCAGCCCTTTATTGAGCCATTTGGTTTTGCTAATAGGACAGTTTTACTTCAGAATGCAGAGTGTTTTGATGATGGAGTTGTGTGGAACTCTTGAGGATTCAGAGGTTAGGATTGGGCAGGAGTGCTGAGGCAAATCCCCTTCATCCTTATTCTGAGAAGTATGGAGGAGTTTTTCAAGACTGCAGCTTAAAGTTCTGCTAGGTTTAGCTGACATGTTGGATGATTCAGCTATTCTGATGCTTTTTTTCACTTCTCAGCATTGTGTCTTGGAGATAGAGGTAGTGAGGAGGAGGGTAAGCAGTGTGCGGAGGAATGCTGTTCCTGGGAGGGGGAGCGAGCTGGTGTTGGAAGTATAGACCTACACCCAGTGAAAAGTCTTTGCTTTTGAAAACAAGAATCTCTGCAAAGTTATTTTTCCGCTTCCAATTAACTGAGCTTTATTTGAAGTGGTTAGGTTGGGTCTGCTGGGCAGAAGGTGCATCCATGTGTTCTGCAGAGCCATCCTTTCTGGGAGTCTGCTTGTAGTGCTGATTCTGTTCAGGCTAGTTCATCTTTGGGAGCCTGTTGAGGTTGTGCTAGTCTATTCTACTCCTCTAAAGAAAGAAGGAATTACCATTTTCTATAAATACTCCTAAAATTCTCATACTTGATCCCAGAATGTATTACATTTTGCTTTGGATTTAAGCAGTGCAGTGCATGTTGGTTTTATATATATATGTGTGTGTGTACATGGCTATAAAAATTCTATCTGAGCTAGTGGTAAAAAGATTCTTTCAAAAGCTTGTATGCTGTTACTGTGTGCATCTCAAGGTAGTGACCTTCTAGCATATTATTGTAGTCTTTAGGAAAATTATTTTCGTGCTGCTAAACAGAGAGTTTCAGCTTTCCAGATTTGGAGGACTGTTTTCTTATGTTATTCATATAAGAGAAAAATAATCTGTCTCCTTTTTCTGCAGTTCTGTCACCTGCTTTATATTCTGGGAAATGATGCTTTAGGTTTTTAATGTGATCACTGCTGTTCTGTATAGTTTCTGTCATCAGCTAGTTAAGTGCTGCCTTGAGTGCATCAGCTTTGATAGCTCAGGTAATCTTCAGTATAAATGCAGTTCTTGTTGGAATTGCTGTTCAATGTATTTACCAATGTTTCTGTATTGGTTATTTTATCCATCTTATGAAGGGGTTTAAAATAAGCTATTTTGTGTTGCCCCCACTTTTGTAGCTGCACCCTATGCTTTGGGGAAGCAGTTAGGATTACCTGAAATTTGTTTTGTAGTCAAAGGATTTCCCTCTCCTCCTGCACTTTCTGGTTAAGAGTTGCTTTTAGATTGATTTCTTTATTCAATATTATTGAACATATGTGGTTCTTTTTATAAAATAGTGGTATAGTTGAAACCATTTTCCAAACATAGACTGAATTTGTTGCTAAACTGAGGTTTGGAGAGGGGAACAGTATCAATGTGAACATAAAAGACTATGTAGTAACTTGCATTAAAATAGGATCTTTAAAATTTTCAGTGGTGTTTTTTTATATAGAGTGATGGGTTATTGTCTTTGAAGCCTGTTCATTAATGTTTTAAGATTGTGAAATACCCGATTTTGCTAAGCTTTATGCTTTGCCTTCCATTATTTGAGGCGAGCAGCTTGAACTGTGCTATGCATGGTTTATTGTTTATATTTGAGCACTTTTTATGTTATTTGATTTAAAAGTCGTACTTGAAAATGTGATAATGATTTGACATTTGGACCAGAGAACAACACTGACTTCGAAAAAATACTTTTGTTGAAGAATTCTTTGTCTAGTGTTTGAAAAAGAAAACAAACCCCAACCACTGGATGAGTTTTAATAAAGTAAATCCTTTTGAAGAAAAAGGATTCTGGAAGCAGAATATGTGTATATGGGGGCTCAATATGTGCTTGTCAGATGTGCTTGCTGTTAAGTTTTGCTAATACAAAGAGGATGTTTTGGCCTCTTCACTGATGTCTGTGTATGATAGATGTTCTGCATTTTGACTCAATCATTATTTCGTGCAGTTATTTGATTGCTGATCTTAAGAACCTCTGTTCTTACTATCTTACCAAAAGTACTAAGTTTCAAGTTTTTTGCTGAATGAACTTCTGTCCTACTAATAGAAATTCCATGTATCTAGTTTTTGAAGGGTAACACAATGAGGAAAGTTCCAGTTCTGCACCACTATTATGATAGCACACATAGCTACTGCATTAGTAAATGTTTTTTTGTAAGCTGAATGAAGTTTATGAACCTAGTTGTGTCATTCTTGGAAGCAGTAGTATTGAATAATAAGGAATTCACCATATGCCGTAGATAAAGTAGGTGTATTTTTAAAGAATATCTTAGAAACAGTTGGTTTGGTGTGGTTTTGTTTTGTAAAATAGTTAAAAATTTTCTCTCTCAAGATACCTTTAAAACAAGTCTGAAAACTTTCTTGAAAGTTAAATTTCATGCAATATCCTAAATTTCATTTGGCTAGAATCATGACTAGCCAATTGTAAGTAGTTGTGGTATACCAGAAAATGGCCTATAAATTAGGATCAGAGAGGCTCAAACTTGCCACTTTTTTCTTTTCAAGAAGTAAGGTTTGGAGGTTGCTTATTTATGTTGTTGGTTTGTTTGAGGTGGGTTTTTTTTTGGTGTGTTTTGTGGGGGTTTTTTTGATTTTTTTTTTTTTTTTTTGAAGAAATGCTTCTTTGTTGCTTTCTTTATGCCAAAGTCTTCCATAGCAAGTGTGTTCCATCATTTTTGTTAATTGTAGTGTTAAAAAAAAAAGGAGGGTATTTTCAGTTTGTTTTTTTTTCTGTTCTGTGGGTGTCTTTGGTTTTGTTTAACATTTCTTATTGTTCGGTGAAAGTTTCAAATAAGTGTATTGCATTTTAACATTCCTGCATTCTTTATGATGTGAAAACTCAATTCAGCTCCAGCAAAAGCACAGGAGACTACCTTATTAACCATATTCCAGAGATGAGGCATCACTTATGTACTGAAAATGAAAATAAAATCAACATTCAGATCATCTATATGCTTTATTAAACACTCCCCTCCCCACTTTATAACTTCCCTTGTTAATTCCCACTCTAAACCTTCCTCCCAGACTTTTTGAAGTTCTTTCCAAAGTTACTCTTTCAAGGAAGAGGTTTTGTCACCCAGGACTGGGATAGTATCCATCAGGACGAGGATGGCCAGCCACTGATCATCAGTCTTGGAACTTGAAAAGCTTGTTGTGCTTTTGTGATTGTGAGCAGATAACTCTTCCGTCCCAGTTTCAGAAATGTGATGGTGTAAAAGCTCTCCAGTGTGATGCTGTCAGTTGCATTATACTGATACTGTTGATCTCGGTCTGGCATTTAAACAAAACTTGTAAATAAATGTTTTGTAAAATTATTCAAGATTTGCAGAAGGTTGTTTTTCATCCCTGAATGTGTGGTGGGGTTTTTTTGTTTGGTTGGTTGTTTTTTGGGTTTTTTTTTTTTTTTGTATAGAGAAACCCCACAGGAATGAGGCAGTTGAAAGGTCCTCAATATCTTGAGTAGAAATGTGAATTAAAAAAGTAATGGAAACAGAAAGTGAATTGCAGTGATGCTGTTTTGCTTGGTTCCTTCTCAGAGTTAGGAGATTATGACTTTGAAAGGATAGTTTACTGCAGTGAGCTAGCGTGTATGTGGAATATGCTGTTCATGCCTGTTTGCCAGCAAGTCCACAAGGGTTTTCATAGTTGGCAGCTGTTGCATCTTTAGCAGGAGTGTAGCCAGTTAAAGTTGTATCTGGTCATTTTAACTTTGCTTCAAAGTGGTCGAGATGGGGAAAAAGTCTTGCCTTGTTCATTGTGGTGGAATGAAGCCACACTGGTGCTTAATTTTTCTTTTACAAATCTCTGAGTTTTGTGAAACAAGGAAGCCCCGAACTGCATTATCTGTTAATTTCTATTTTTATGCCTTGTTTACAGGTGTCAAAATATGTTGTCTTATCACATGGGTGGAAAGAGAGGTGACTTAAATTTAATTCTTTTGAACACACACTTATCAAGTCCAGTGGTGATCAGTTTTTGTCTTTTTCTCAAGTATATTTGAAAATATTCAGTAAAGCATTTCATTACTTGATTTTTAAAGAGCTGTTTTCAGTGTCTCCAGTTCTATAACTCAAGGCATCCTTCCTGCTTTGAAGAAGTTAGAGCAAGGCTGATGGGCAGGTTCAAAGTTAGCAGATAGCTTCACACACTACTGACTTCCTACATACTTTTGTTACCCTTTTGTGTGATTTTGGCACTTAAAAACCTATGATTTGAGTGTGTAAATTTACTGTCGTCTTCCTAGTTAATCATCTTGTTATTCAGTAGTACATAATGTTTGTTTTATTGATTGTATTCATAGAGGGTCAAAAGTATGAAAATATTTTAAGGGAACGTCTATTTAAGGCAAAATTAAGAATGAAGTTACCTTTCAGAACAGATTGTATGTTGTATTTCATGACTAGAATGAAGCCATGTTGTTCGTATTGGGAAAACCCCTAACTGTCCCCATTATCATTTTGAACTTAGAGTTAAAAGTGAGTGTTGGAAATAAAGATGATGCTGTATGTCACCTGCATGGGCAGTAGGAAATACTGGTGTAGAGATGCAGAGCGTTAACTTTCATCAGTTGGATGACAAACTTTAAAGAAGGTTAGAAACTGATATTTAAAGTCACTGTTCTTGGTGCAGCTGCAGGGTGCAAATAATTCCAGCTGTTTTTTGAGGTTTTCTTTTTGAAAGCATTGAGATGCCCCTGTGTTTTTTGTTAAGGCACCCAAATCTTCAGCTTCCCTCCTTCCAGCTTCTGTTGATTCCATGGTAGCTAAACATGATTTTTACCACTGGCTGCTGCTGTCTCACCCTGTCCTCCCTGTCCATACCTTGTATCCTCTCCATTGTGCGGGCTGCAGTGACTGAGACCCCTGTTGACCCATAGCTGTACCCTTACTCAGTAAAAGGCAGATAGGGTGATAACCTGGGTTATAAAACAGCTGTACAGCTCAGCAGGAGTTTGAGAAGCACCAGCAGTACGCAGGGTGGGAAGTCGCAGCTGTTTTATAAGGCAGGATGGTACTGCAGCAGTGGTATTTAAATTGATGTATGCCACCATGGATCTGCAGTGTAGGCTGTGTGGTCTCATTTATGAACTGATAATGGAAGAGAGAAAAAGATTACTATAGCGTTAATTTAGCATGTGAATTACTGGTACGATTGGAGAATTTTCTGCTTCTTTGTTGACATATGTAAGACTTGTGGAATTGCATTTCGTCCTGGTGTGGTGAGGAGTTTGAAGATCTTGCAAGAGATTTGAAGCTTGTTCTGACCATGACTGTTGCTTATTCTCATAGAGTTTTGCATGACCGTCTGCGGGTTATTTTTCATTTTCTTCATCAGCGGTGTTTCTGCTGTGTAGCTCTTAGAGCACTGAAGCACAAGTTTATTTTTATGGAAGTGTTGGTACAGATTGCTAAGTAAATGATACGTCTTGGGAAGTGGGCAAGCTGCACATGCCAGACAAAAGACAACATACAGCATATGCTGTCACTGTGATTCAGCATGGGTCAGCATTCAGCAGATCAGGAGGACTTCTGCATTATGGGCCATCAAATGTAGAGCCCTTTTTCGGAGTCCTCATGTAAATCATGCTGCACCGTGGCTAGCCTGCCTTTGTAGGCTGCTTTTGCCTGCCTGCTATTTAGGAAAGTCATAACTGTCCCTGGGGACTTTTTCACAGGCTCTGCAAAGGTCTTACAGATGTGATTGATCTTTTCTGTTCTTTTGAAGTAGTTTGGTTAGTACATGACAGTAGAGGAGGCAAATGCCTGTCTTACCTGCTCTGATGATAATAATAATCTAAGATAATTTGTTCGTAAATGTTACCGTATTTTGGATGTTACATTTAGTGAGGCTAAGTGTTACTCTCGTGTAAAATTCAGCGTTGGAAAGCAAAGACTGCATTTCCAGAGATGGTGATTGACAAGCTGTTTGTACAGATGAAAATGATAAAGTGCTAATTATGACTAGCCCAGCACGTGGCTAGGGTTGTATATGAAAACAGTAAAACTTTGTTGTAATGGCATCTTAAATTTTGTACTTCTGCTGTAACAGCAAGAATGGGCCTCTGTCTGGTCTGTCCTGCACTACTGAACTGCCAACATTTGAAAGACAAAGGGCTTATTGTGCTTTGCCTTTTGTATCGTTCCTATCTTTCTTAAACTTCAACCTGTAATTTCATTACCTTTCTAAGGATGCTCCACAGCAAGTAAATCAATCCAGCCATAATCCCACCTGCCCTCCTTGCAGTTGCACTGCGGGTTGCACAATGAGCTGCCTCAGGGAGGGGAGCTGGCCGAAATCTAACACTGTGCTCTAGGAATGGGTAAGGGCACTGGTTCATCTTCAGCCAGCTCAGTTACTGAAGCCAGTGTGGCACTTTTGTGTGGCTGGTCTTCCCAGGGATGGGATGGGTTTCTACAGGTTGGGATTCAGAGTTGTTTAAAATGCAAATGCAAGCTGGCAGTCCTGGTGAAAGCAGCAGTTGCTGATGTTCCCCTACTCCCACATTGTCCTGTACCTCTGTCAAGGGAGGCATTGCTGTATGCAATGAACTAAATTAGGGGAGTGCTCTAAGTTAAAATTAACAGTTTTTTTTTATCTCAAGTCCCTGGTCTGGGTTACCATGTGGCTGCAGAAGTGTTTACCTCCAGTACCAGGAAGGGTGTGAGAACAAGTGGCCAAAAGCTACAGGCAGACAGGGCTTGCTTTTGTCTGTGGCTGTGCTAATTTAAAGTGCCTTCAAGTGTTTATTGGGCAATGGCTTCACTTGTGGAAGTGTGGGATATTTTATGTTGTGAAACATCTGGAATGGGGATGAAATGATCAAACGAGTGTGTTATGGAGGCAAATAAATGGCATAAAGATGAAGGTGGACTGTGTGCTTGTGGGCTCGTTAAGAAAATTAATTCTGACAGAGGAACAGATTTCTTTCTGAAGAACAGAAAGGATTCTGTAGATTTTGGTGGAAACAGCAATGATTTTTAAGGACTCAAATAAGGGCATTTGAAAATACCTGAAGAAAGCTAATTAGAATTTGATGTCTCTGTGGTCTTAATTCTCTTCATGGAACATTTCTGCTGGTCGTGTAAACTTTCTTGCCCATGCTGAGGAAAGCAAAAAGTAGATGCAGTGTCTTATAGTTGCACACTGATAAAAAGCAGGGAAATGCAGATCACAGGAGCTAAACAAAGAGGAAAATTATAGTATTGCATTGAATGAGAAAGAATTGTGTATTTGGAGTTAAAATGAAGGCTTTAAAATATCTTTTTTTGCTTACATAACTATAATAGATTGAGTTCTACCTTTAGTTAAGAAACTTTCAGTTACATCTTGTATATAGTCACAAAGTACAGAAACTCACAACTTAAAATGTAAATCTTCTCTGGAAACCCACTGGTTAAATTGGGTGTTCAAAAGACAGTGCCACATGTTAAAATTGAGATCAGTATTTTGATATGCATCAGTTATGCCTTATAGACTGTAACCTTCAGCTGTCAGATGTCTTTATTTTATCGTTCTTCTCCAAGTAAGGAATGGAAAAGCATTCTCTAGTCTAAAAAATTTAATTTTTAACATGTTTTGGTAGTGAGAACAAGATTAGCAGTTACTAACAGCAGCTGATCTCAGGGGGAAGAAGTTCTGATTAATTTACTTCAACAACTATAGAGAATAATTAATCTTTTTTTTTGGTGAGTATTAATAGAGCACTTAGCACCCACTCCTGCATGTGCAGTATCCTCTCATTTTAAGAAATCTTACATTTTCTTATCTTCTTATGTTTGTGTTGGCTCAAGTTCTGTATTTTGTTGATGTAAAGAACTTAGGTATGAGAAGTCATTTTTAATCATCTGCTTGATCACATCAGATATCAGTGAGCCATAGCTTGGGGGTCATATGTAATCTGTATGGATAATTGATCCAGATGGCATTGAAAGGCTCCTGCAGAAGAGATGAATGGTGCTCCTGGTGACAGTCTGAAAGCAGTCTGCTTTCCTCTACCAGCTTCTTAAGAGGCATCCGTGTTTCTAACACACATTTTGGTGGAAAGCTGAGCTTACTCATGTTTGCTGTGTGCATAGTCCTCAGGACACATGACACTCAATGCACATATGCAGACCTTCCAGCAAATATCAGGTCTAATGTGTATGTGATCTGCTGCTTCTGCAAAGAGTTTTGTGTGTTCTACAAGTGCAGTAGATCTGTGGTGTGACAGAGAGGGCTGAAAGCAAGACTCATTGAGCTCTGTACTGACAACAGAAGTTGTCAGCTCATTCATGAGTAATTGATTTAAGAATTGACATCTGTCTCTTCTGTGTGTTCTCAGAAACTCCACTCTCATGTAGACAGATTAACAGAAACAAAAGATTCTATGGCACTTAATGACTTCTAAATGAATGAAGTAGCTAATGCTTCTATATATGTGACTATAGTGCTAAGACCTGTACTTTTTCTTGGAGAAATTGCTGAGTATTGCAGATTGCTCCACTGATAAGAGGATTTATGTATGTGTCTCTGGAGTTGATTGGTGGTATTTATACAACTTTGGCAGAAATAAGGAAACACCACTTACGTAAAGAGATAACCTTTTATAGTACCAATAAAATAAAACTAGGTTTCATTGTTCTACAAGTTTCACTGGAACTGTGTTTTTAAGAGATTTCCAAATAGCTCCTGAATGATGCTTCTGCCCTTGGCAGACTGTATATTGCATGCCGGACGTGCAGTGGTAATCTTTAAATTCTTCAGGCATGAAGTCTCTGGCACTTCTGCTATCACTAGCTGAAGTGAAACACACAACAAAATGAGATCTAAAATGTCCAGTCAAAATGAGCTACTTTTAAAAATTAGCTTCGAAATAAGATGATGCTTGTAGATGCAGTTAAGCACAACTTTTTTTCCCTTTCCATTTCTTTCTAGTATGGCTTGACAGCAAGTTCTTCAATATGGCTAGATTAGAGGAGTATTTTTCCTCACATGTTTTCCAGAAAGCCTACAACAAAAGTGAGATTTGAGATTTGCATTTCCATTAAATTGTGTGAGGGGGGTTGGAAAGGTTTTCTTTCTAGCCAGTGGAAACAAGACTGATTGTTCCAAGCTACAAGGGGAAATTTGACATTTCTTAGTCATGTGTCTATAAAAGAAAAGTCTCAATGTCTTTTTAAAACGTATAATATTTTATTTGCATTTTATCACCTCAATGTGTAAGAGGGGTTTTGGAGTTGTTTTCCTGATCAGAAAAGTGCGTCCTGTTCCTCATACAAATGCAGAGCCAGTACTGTTTCATGCTTGAGACAGCTGAACAGGAAGCTAGTGAAGATGATGGTTTAAATCAGCAAACTAGGGAAGAGGATGATTTAAGTCAATGTTAGGTATGATCTTTCCTACTTTTAACTGGAGAAATTTACGGTTCAATACTACTATTTGGGACAAAGAAGAGACTCAGGCTCTCCTTTGTCTTTGACTTCCAGCAACATAGGCTTAAGATATAAAAGCTTGGGGAATAATCAAAGATACATTATCAGATGCATTGTTGGTATTCTTGGTTGTAAGAAACAGCATTTGTGTGGTTACTGCACTCCAATAATAGGCACCTTGAAATGAGAAATAATTACCAAGTAATTATTCTACATCACGCAAGCATTTTTATTTTACTTAAATGCGCTCAGAACAGTGTATCTGCTTGTGCAGGTGAAAGCTACTATGATTTCATGTTCAAAAGGCCACTGTATTAGTGTATCTGTATAATATTTTCAATCTGTAAACAGTTGCTTACGCCTGTCATAAGATAGGAAAAGCACAGAGCTAGTTAACTGGCTCATAGTTTTTATTTAGGTCATAACCTAAAACTCACTGCTGTTTATGTTGAAAATCAGTTTTATATGTCTTCAGTATAAAGAGTTTTGAAATAGTAGCCACAAATATCACCATGAATAAAGAGCTAGTATTTATTTGTTGGTTTTATTGTTAATATTAGTTCTGTGTATTTTGTGTGAGTACTTGCTTGCGAAAAGCCAGTTTACTAGCAAAGGAATTGGTATTTTTCTCGACTGTTAAGCATACTGTGACTAATAAGGAATCTGACATTTAAAAGTTTATTAACTAATAAGCCAAGGCCATGAAGGTTTTGAATGATAAGTTTTCACTTGCTCTTAGGTTTATAACATGCCTTTGAGAAGAAACCAGGATTAAAATGTTACACAAAACCTCAGGTTTAAGTTACCTCTTGTAACATTGGACAGTTGTGTCTCATCTATTAGAACAACAGTAATTTAGGAAAGTAATTTATCAGCTGTTACCCAAATGGAAATAATATTTGTCAGGGGATGGAGCAAAGTGTTCTAAAGGAAACTGCAAAAATTTCATGAAGAAGAACATGGCTAAACAACAGCTTTATAAATAGAAATTTTGATCTTACCAATGCAGATATTCCAGTTACCTTTTCTAAAGAAGATTCATTATTTTGGTTTAAGACTGCTAGCAAGAAAAGAAGCTGCAGTTTTGTCTGTTTGTGATTCTGTATATACCAGCAGCAGTTTAGTGTTTAGAACATGGAACTCTTTCAGTCTGCTCAGATTATAAAGAGAATAGGTTTTGTTAATAGCAATTACGTGCTTTTTCATTTTTCCCATGTGTGTCAGACTTACTTTTCCATTCAGTCTTGGGTGAAACACATTTAAGAATTTTGAAAATTAGTTGTAAGTCTAAATATTTGTACAACTTTTGTTCCTGAAGTTTAGCTTACCTTTTTGTGTTTAATAGAGGAATTAGACATATTAGTGTGCAATATGAAACACTTTCAGACTGACACTTTTAGCTGTCAAAACATGCCATTATAAATTACGTTGATCATTGTGAATTTCTAGTCATTGTGAAATCTTGACATAATGTGAAGTCTGTTGTAATCACTTTGTAGGAACTGTATACAGAGGCATTTTGAAGGGTAAAATGGACCTACAGATAATAAGTGTATTTGGAGTGATGTCAAAGATGTCTTTTAGCACCATATCTAGCCTGATTTTTGTCTTTGCTATTTTTGCTCACGTTGTTCAAGATCCATTGTTCAAACATCCTTTAGAATAACATGTACAGATCACATACAAAAGAATCTCTGGACCTTCTTGTGTCAGATTTTGAAATGGTAATGTTGTTCCTGGCCTAGTCGTTTCGTGGGACTAAATTCAATAAATAGTCTTTTTAGCTTCCAGTGCTAACAAAAATAAATCAGAGATGTTGCGAGGTGTATTTTGTGGGGCTTATGTTACTGCAGGTGTTAATTTTGATGGATGTGTCCTTGTGCTCTGGAATACTTAGTTGCATCTTGATTGAGTAATTTACAAAGAGCTGGTGATGGTGGATGTTACTGAAAGGATGTTATTTCAAAACCAACAGATAACTAATTAGACTTCTTGTACTACATACAGACAGACACTCCTCCACATGTCCCATTCCACACCGTTCACCACCACCTCACCTGTATTCCCATTAACACAAGCGATTGCAGCCAGGCCCAGTGCACATCTGTCCCATGGGGCAGTGGTGACGCCCTGCACAGTGAAGGGCATGGGGTGGTTTGCAAGGTCACCTCATAGCAGGGTCAGGGCGAGCCAGAGGACTGCTCTGTCCTGAGGGGCCTCTGTGGGGCACATCCTGCAAAGCCCCTACGTCTGCGGTACTGTCCCGCAGCCAGCTCCCCCTTGCCTCCTGCGGCTGCAGGCCCTGAATCCCAGTGAAGGGGTGCAGCAGTGCTGGGTCAACCTCTCCAGATTTACTGTTGAGTAAACAGATTTATCAGTTTGCTCTTTATAATTTGATTTTGAGAATATACAATTCGTGCTATTTTTTTCCCATTTTTAAACAAGTCGTCTTTAGTATCGTTCCTGCAACAAAACAATGCGCTAGAGGTTTGACGATGGTCAGACTTGACAGTTATTTTTCAGTAGAGTATTTGCTTTGTCTTTTCACTTCTGTTTTTTTTTTTTTCATTGTGCTGTGAATACAGTAACAGCTATAAAACTGATGTGCTCTTGTTTTATTGGCAGGCTTCTTCCTCCTTTTCAGAACCTGTTTTCTTTTGTACATAGGAATTTAGGGAACATGAAATAGCAGTGACACTTCCTGTAATGTCTGTTCAATTTTTTAAGTGGTTATGGATTAATTTTTATCTTGTTGAGGAAGTTGTAGCAGCTCTCTGGTCACCTGTGGTGTGAAGCTAAACATTATGCAACATTATTTGACTGGTGGTTTCTCACAATTGCTGTTCCATCTGCAGGTGACTTACCTTCGTGTTCACTTGCAATGTGATACTGCAGTTAAAAACCCAACAAATCCCATACCACTGCTGAAACCCAGGATGACTAAATCACCAGTGAAGCTTTGAAAATGAATGTGTGTAACTAATTTATTTTTGTTCTTTTGTAGGTGATGGATGTGGACACACCATTCTGGGCCCTGAAAGTGGAACTCTTGCTTCGATAAACTACCCACAGACCTCTCCCAATAGTACAGTTTGTGAATGGGAAATTCGTGTAAAGCCTGGGCAGCGAGTTCAGCTCAAATTTGGTGATTTTGATATTGATGACTCAGATTCATGTCATTCCAGTTACTTAAGAGTTCACAATGGGATTGGCCCCACCAGGACAGAGATAGGTAGGAGCTTTTATTATTGGTATTTGAAAGCTATAGACTGGTACAGAACTTGGATATACTGTTGGCACTTTTGTTACTTCTAAAATTTCTCCTGTTTACCTGCTCTGAGCATAGAGTAAGTACTGTGTGTATAGTTAAGTACTTTTTCATAGCCCTAGAAAACTGTTATCATTCAGTTGGATATTGGGCAGGGTAAGATCTTGCCTGAATGTATCATACAGTGCTTTGTACAGTGTGGATTTTGAGTCTTATGAGAAGTGATGAAAAGAAGGAAGTTTTTTTATTTACAGGAATCTCCAATAAGGTAAAGAAAGGAATTTCAGTAAATCTGTAATTAGAGTTGTGTTCTTCCTGAGCTTCATATCAAGGAATCATTGAATAGTTTGGGCTGGAAGGGACCTTAAATATCTAGTTCCAACCACTCTGACAGAAGCAGAGACAACTTTTACTAGACCAGGTTGTTCAAGGCCCCGTCCGACCTGACCTTGAACAGTGCTAGGAATGGGGCAGCCACAGCTTCTCTGGGCAGCCTGTGCCAGTGCCTCACCACCCTCACAGTGAAGAACTTCTTTCTAATATCTATTCTAAATCTGCCTTCTTTCAGTTTAAAGCCATTACCCCTTGTCCTATC
>JANHGB010051155.1:43724-60522 GCA_026283785.1 Coracopsis vasa
TTCTTTACTGTAAGGGTGCTGAGGCACTGGCACAGGGTGTCCATAGAAGTGAATGCCCCATCCCTGGCAGTGTTCAAGGCCAGGTTGGGTGATGTGGTCTAGTGTGAGGTGTCCCTGCCCACAGCAGGGGTTGGAACTGGATGATCTTCAGCTCCTTTCCAACCCAAACCATTCCATAAGTCCTCAGGGTCCCTCTCCTGGGAGCAGCACGGGCTGCTCCAAGCCCTCACCTCCCCGGCAGCGGGATGTGTGGGGGAATGGCACCACAAACCTCAGATCCATGAATAGGAGATGCTCAATCGGAGCATCCTTTATCAGTGTGCTCCTCCCCAAAAAGGCAGAGCTGGGCAAGGCGCTGTGCTTCTCCCAATGAGAGTTAATACCCAGGTCTTTTCACACGCTCTTCTTCTCTCCATCTGTCTGTCTCTCTCCCTTTCCATGCTTTGGTGCATCAGGACCACTGAACAAGTGAAATTTCTCTGTTTTCTGTTGTAAGTACTCTCTTCTCTGTTGCTTTCCTCTTCTCCTTGGCTGGTTTTTGTCCTCTTTCTCTGGGTGGCTGCTGGCCCCACACGTCTCCATGGCATGCAAGGCTCCTTGTGCCCTTTGTCTCATGCTCTGTGCTCTCTGGTCCATGTCCTGCAGCTCTGGGGTGGCTCAGCCCGGTGAGGTGAGGATGCTGTGCTTGCTCCCGCAGCATGCGCCCTCAATGCCTTTATAGTGTTCAAGCCCTCAAACCCAGTGCCTTGGCTAATGGAGGGGAGCAGCTCTGTGTGCAGTCTGGTTGGGTAGTACTGAAGATGAGGGCATCCTTTACCCCTTCCCAAAGCCACCTCTATAGAGGGGTAGGGGGAAGCATCATCCGGGAGGTGATGGAGTCAGTGCCTGTCTCCTCTGGCTCTGGGACATTGAGATGATCCCAAAGGAGCTTTGCCCTCACAGCCAGCTCCAAACAGGGCTCCCTTGAGCTCTTTGGTGCCTGCCAGAGCCGGTTTGCTCATGGCTCTCCCTCAGAGCATCCCTGCTGTGTCCAAGGCTGGGATGGAGCTGGGCTGCAGGGCCCTGCATGGGTTGGAAAGCTCAGCTCGAGTACAGCAGCTTCAATCACTGCCCTGCAGTCTGTGCTGCTGCAGCGTGGCTCTGCTGTACCCCTGGCATGAGCAGCCACAGTGGACACCAGTGGAATACCCAGTGCCCATTCTGTGCCCCCAGGGCTTGCAGCTCCCATCCCATAGGATGGCACAGAGCAGGGATCTGCCTCACCCCCATGGGTGATGCTCAGCGTTGTCAGTCCCCGCCCCGGACCCCCTGGGCTCTGCTGTGGTGCAAGGGAAAGTGCTGGGCTCAGCTCCCAGTCTTCTCTCATCATCCCAATGCCCTTCTTGTGTGCTCAGTGCTGCTGCCATATGCACGACCAGCATTAGAGCCGGGCTCCAGCGCTGACATCTGTGTCTTAGCCAGGATCCAGTCTGCCTTTCCACTGGCTAACAGTGGATGTCTGTGTCACCACAGGCCATGCAGCACAATGGGGCTGCCTGAGCCCCAGGCATTGCAGGGCATCAGCCTCAGCTGCCTACTCCCCATTGCCCCATCCCCTTGAATTCCAGTTATGTTGGTGTGGGGGGGATCATTTGGCACACGTGTGTGATGGGATGGGGAGTGAAGTGGGTGGGAGAGATGCTTTATAGCAAGGAATGGCTCAATGCAATCCTGCTCGAGCCTCAGCCCGGGTCCCTGTGGCAGAGACCCCTCTGCAGGTACCTGCAGTGGGATGCCACACGAGCTGTATCCAGCTTGGCCAGGGGGTTTGGATATGGGAGATGGTGGACATGGAGCGAGAGGGCGGTGAGATGCAGGAGAGCTCGCGCTGGGACCATCCCTGTGCTGCCTCCAGCTGACTCAGGATGCTGATGCCCGGTGTGTCGGGATGTGGCTGTGCTGCACTCCTGCACTGATGGACTCTGGAATGGCACGCCTTGAGGAGCATGGGATGAAGAGCCAGGCAGAGCTTCCTCACTGGAGAGCATCCAGCCATCCAAGATCAACCTGAGCTCAACCTTCTCCTACCTGCAAGGCTCTTTTCCCTTTGCGTCTGGTGGAGGGAGCATCCGAGGTGCAGTGATTGCCCTTGCAAGCAAAGCAGAGCTCGAACCAGCAGTCCGGCCGTGCGGGTCTAACTTGCACATGGAGACGTCCCAGACAAACCTCCAGGGAATGGGGATGAGACAGCCTGGAGAAGCCTCCATCCCGCAGGAGATCAGTGCGCCCTTTGGGATGCATCCCGGCGGATGAGGGTGCAGCGAGGGGAATCTGTGGCAATGGCCTCTTGCGTTGTCAGCATCCCTGCTCCTTACCTTCAGCAGGAATAAACTCCTCAGAGACAAACCCCATTGCTCTGTGGTCCTGTCTTTTGTTCCCTTGCTCCTCTGTCCGCCCCAGAGCTTGCTCTGCCTCCGTGTTCCACTGGTGAGTGGGGTGCTGCTGGGTGCAACGCTGCTGCTGGGGCTGCTTCCCCCTGCTCGGCTCTCACTTGGGGCTCCTGCCTATACCTGAGCTGCTGCTTCTCTCCCTGCAGGAGCGGCTGCAAGGTGAAGCCATACGAGGCACAGCCCCTGGTCCTGGATGCTGGCGCTCAGGTACATGGGATGCTTGGATGGGGGCATGGGGAGAGGTGGGCGTCAGGATGGGGTATCCCTAAAAGCAACCATGGAGACAGCATCTTCCCCATGGGAAGGGCGGGAGGAGGGCGCTGCTTGGTGCTCAGCCCCATCCCTGGGGCTTTCCCGGCCGGGGAAGGTCCCTGTGGTCCATTCAGGTCCATGAGTGTGTGATATCAGCCCTGTCCCCAGCAGAGCTCTGTGGCTGGGTTAATGGGGTTTGTGTGTTAATCCTATGTGTTTCCTTCTGCCAAAGCCCACTGAGGAGCTGCTTGGTGGTGGATGCTAAGCTTCCCGTGCTTCCCATGCAACCTGGCTGCCTGATCCCCATGGATTAGCTCAGTCCTGCTTAACCGCATGCCTTGATCCTGCAGGATGAAGGAGCGCTGATCTCAGAAATCCCAGATATTGCAAATCGGGATGGACGAGCCACTGATGAGGAGAAGCTGGCCTGTAGCACTGCACAGAAACCTGGGCTGGAGAAGAAGGCTGAGCCTGAGGATGAGCTGGAATACTTTGAGTGCTCCAATGTCCCTGTGCCGGCCGGGAAGCACAGCACGGAGCCAGGTAAGGAGCATCCCTGTAGCCTCTGGGATGTGCTGTGCATGGATCTCTGCAGCCTCTGGCCATGAATTGATGCTGTTGAGGCAGCTTCTATTCACACTGCCAGGGCTAAAGGCCCTATAATGAAACCTCCGTTGCTTACGGCACGATTTCCATCATGGAAAACCAATGGCACAGGCTGTGTTTGCTTGGATGCTGTCAGTACCGAGCATCCCCATGGTGCTGTGATGGTTACAGGGTGCGCTGCTCGAAGCACTCAGTATCCCAGCACCAGTCAGTGATTGATGGAGATCCCAGTGTCACTGCAGACCTCGCTAATGCTCCTGCTGGTCCCTTGCTGTCAGTCTCCTATGGAATTAGCCTCTCTGACCAAGCCATTAAAGCAGAATTAGAAGCCAGGCATTAAACCAGGACATTTAATCAATAGCAAAGCTAAAGGTGCAAGAGGAGGAATCACTGCAGGGGGGTCTGCAGCTCTGCCCTGTGCCCATTCATCATTGCCCTTGGATGCTGTGCAGGCTGCAGGCTCTGGAGAAGGGAAACCAGTCCTTTGGCTCCGAATGGGGGGAAAGAGCAGGAAATCAGCGCTGTTTCCTCCTTCCCTTTATGCTTTTCTCTGCCTGGTTAACAGTGAATGGCCAGGGCTGCCTGCAGCTGAGGCCCATAAATCACCTCCTCGCTATGCCAGAGGGCAGGTTGCAGGCAGGAGGGGTTTATCTCCCCACTGATGCTGTTAAGAATAGCTGGGGCCATGTGGCAGCTCCTCTGGGCCCAGTTGGTGTGGGCTGAGGCTTGCGCTATGTGGAGTGGCCCAAGCAGCTGGGCTTCATCCCAGGGATGCATCCCGCAGCGTTCCCTTGCAGCTCCAATCCTGCTCTGGGCACCACAGGGCTGAGCTGCCACCAGAGGGAAGTGTTGGTTCCCATTCCAGGGTTTGAGGCTGGCAGGGTGCGGGATGCATCCAGCCTGGAAAGGCACCAGGATGGGGCAAAGAAGCCTTTTGGGAAGGGATGCTCGGAGGATGCCGATGCCCCTCTGCATCCCAGCAAATCCAGAGGTGCACCAGGGTCTTGTTGACAAGGGGTTAAAACCTTGTGTTTCCTTGTCCTTAGGCTTTGAAAAGGAGATCTCCAAGCAGATGGAAAAGGACATCTTCCCTGTGAGTGCCTCTTGCTTCCTCCTGGATCCCTATGGGGATGCTTGGGGCTGTGGGGGGGTGACCCCATTGTGCCCATGCTGCTGCTCATCCAAGCAGTGCCACCCAAACCTCTCTGAACTGGGTTTCTTTGGGAGCTGAAGTCCATGCAAAGCCCACACAGGGGCCTGGTAAAGCCGGGGGGGATGTCCCACAGCTCCGCACAGGATGGCTCCCTCCGGATGGGCACTGCAGGAGGGAGATGCTGGGAATGGTGGGGAGCCAGGGCTGCACCATGGATGCTCAGCAAGAGCAAGCCCTGTGTGTGGAGCGGCTGCAGGACAGGGAGAGGGCAGGGGAGATCCCAGGGAAGGGATGAGCTGCAGGACATGAGCTCTGCCTCACATTGAGGTGTCCATGAGCGTTGTAAGGGGCACCCCCAATGCACCCCAAGGAGCCATTGGGTGACCCCAAGACCCTCGGCTGCAGGGATCCCTGTGCCAGCTCATCCAACCCTGGGCAAAGCTGCTCGGGTGCAAGCAGATGACAATGGGATTACCAACATCAGCAAAACGAGCTCCTCTGAGACAGATTGACCCACGCTAAGCCCCACAAGGACAAAGTGAACCTGGTGTTCGGGGCTGGGCAGCCCCTGAGCCGTGAGCATCCCAGAGCCGCTGTGTGGGGCTCCCATGGGATGGATTTGGGGCTCTTGGGTGATGCTGCCCACACCACCCAGGGCTGAGCATCCCCAGTGCTGGGCTGCCTGGACCCAGACGTGCTTGAGCCTGAGCTGCAGTGAAGGAGGAGGGGAGGGAGGGAAGTGCTTTAGTGCTCTGGTTTCCAAAACAGAGCCGAGGCACGGAGCCTCCTCCAAAGCTCTTCTCTATTTATGGCCTGGCAGCCGGTTCCCAAGGAGATGCCTGCACGGGGCTGTCATTTAGATGGATACAAGGAGGAACAGGCGGTGGTGTCAGCCCTTGCTCGGCAGGAATGCTCTGCTGGAGGCTGCAGGCATGGGATGGGGCAGCATCCAGGCGGGATTCGGCCTCGCAGCGCTGAGCTCATCCCTAGTTTGGTCCCCTGGTGCGGAGGAGCTGGGCTGTGGTTTGGGGAGCAGTGAGAAATTGGGGGTACAACCACCCCAGCACCCATAATGGGAACAGGAGGGTGATGGAGCCCTGTGTGAGCATCTCCCAGGCTGGGGCACGGTGGGATGAGCGGGGCTGTCCATTGGGAAGGGCTGGCTCAGCCGGAGCCGTGCTCTGCAGGGAGGTGATGCCTGTTCCCCCCTTGTGCATTTGGGGTGATCAATGAGACCCTGCTGCTGCTGGCAGCAGTTTGGATGCATCACCTGCATCCACGTCTCCATATGATGGAGGTGATGGAGAAGGGGGACCTGGTCCCTCGTGTGTGGCTCCCGTTTAAACCAACCATGGGGAAAGTGAGGGGATGTCTGGCATGAGCACAGCTCTGCTTCCAAAATGGGCCCTTCCTGGATCTCTCCTTTGGGATGATGCTTCCCTGGGTGTCCTATGGAGCAGCCCCAGTTCCCAGCAGGAAACTGGGCATAAAGTGCAATAAATCCCCATATGGGCTGTGCCCGGTGCTGGCTCTGAGCTGTTGGTGTGTGCAGGATGTTCAGGGCCTGTATAGAGGCTGGTGCATGGGGGAGAGCATCCCAAATGGGAGGTGAAACCCCTGCAGCATCCCCAATGGCTGCTTCCCACAGGGCAATCCCGGCCTGTGCTCCATGGACAAGTCCCCCTCAGCCATCACCAGCGTGAGCAGGAGCGAGAGCCCCTTGGACAGCATCTGCCTCAGTGAATGCGAGAAGACGGCCGTGCTCACCCTCATCCGAGAGGAGGTAACGTGGGGACCGGGACCGCATCCTGCCCGGGTGCACCCCTGGAGCATCACAGCGCAGGGGAAGCACCCAGAGCACATCCCAAGGCTCCTGTGTCTGCTGCAACCTAGATAATCACAAAGGAGATCGAGGCAAGCGAGTGGAAGAAGAAGTACGAAGAGAGCCGGCAGGAAGTGCTGGAGATGCGGTAGGACCATTCCCGTTGGGAAGTGATGGGATTCATCGGGGTGGGATGCGTTAGGAGATGCGCTCCTGCTGCGTTGAGCCGCTGGGTTCTTACCTGCAGGCTCAAAATCCCATTCACTGGCATTGGGCATCACCCTGCAGCCCTGCTTGGGGTGGGGAAGGGGCAGCAGGGCTGTAGGTGTGTGCCTGCCTCTTACCTGGGTTCTCTTCCTCCTTTCCTGCTAGGAAAATCGTGGC
The DNA here is from genome assembly GCA_026283785.1 of Coracopsis vasa. Lineage (NCBI taxonomy): Eukaryota > Metazoa > Chordata > Aves > Psittaciformes > Psittacidae > Coracopsis > Coracopsis vasa. The sequence continues at coordinate 50,371 of JANHGB010051155.1, forward strand.
TGAGTATGAGAAGACCATTGCCCAGATGATAGGTAAGGAGCCACCACCCAGCTGGGTGCATGGGGGCAATGGAGGTAGCTGCCATCCCCACTCAGTCCCTGTGTCCCTTGCTGCTTGTTCTCCATCCCAGAGGATGAGCAGAGGACGAACATGACGTCTCAGAAGAGCCTGCAGCAGCTCACCATGGAAAAGGAGCAGGCGCTGGCAGACCTGAACTCCGTGGAGAGATCCCTATCGGATCTCTTCAGGAGATACGAGAACCTGAAGGGCGTCCTAGAAGGCTTTAAGAAGGTCCTTACCTCGGTTCCCCCTGGTCCCTGCGTGCAATGGGCCCATGGCATTGCCCTCACTTTGTCCCCTGCACTTTTCCCTTCCCAGAATGAGGAAGCTCTGAAGAAGTGTGCTCAAGATTACTTAACCCGGGTCAAGCAGGAAGAGCAGCGGTACCAGGCCCTGAAGGTCCATGCAGAGGAGAAGTTGGACAAGTAAGGGCATGCATGGGATTGATGGATGCTCAGAGACCTCATAGGGCAGTGTCTCCATGGTTGGAGCTTACTGATGTGAAAAGCTGCCTTGTACAACCTCGGGCTCAAGTGGCTTTAAATGGCTGTGAGTGAAGCCAGCACGAATCCTTCAATGGATTCTCCAATCTCTGCTTAGGTTTCCTAATGGAGAAACTGAGGTTTATGGTCTATTTACAGCCACTTAACCGGTTCCTATGCTCCAAGAGGGCTCATGTCTGTGTTGTCCTCAACATGCAGCAGCCCTGAGTGACGTGGGTGAGGACCTGATTGAGCTTCACCCCATAGAGCTTGGAGGAGCAGCATTAACCCCATTCCATGCAGGTTTTCCATATGGGAAACCCATCCCTAACGCACCCAGGCATGCAGGAGCCGGGCTCTGTGACACTTTGCCCCAGTGACCATTGTCCCCATTGTCCCCTTGTGTCCAAACCCATCCTAGAGCCAACGAGGAGATCGCCCAAGTGCGTGCCAAGGCCAAGGCAGAGAGCACGGCGCTGCATGCGGGGCTGCGCAAGGAGCAGATGAAGGTTGAGTCCTTGGAGAGGGCCCTGCAGCAGAAGGTAACACAAAGGGGTCCCCTTTGCTGCCCTGAGCATCCTCTTGGTGCTGGAGGCATCCTTTGGGTTTGGGGCCTAGAAAGTGCTCTGTGGGTTTGGGTTTTGGGGGGTCTTTCTTCATCTGCTTCCTTGGTTCGTGCCTTGGGATGGGGTTTGGTTGTTGAGATGTACGACTGCATCCTCGCCATGGAGGGCATTGAGCTCTGCATGGGTGTAAGCACGGCTATGGGCAGTGCTGGGGTTGCCGGTTCAGTTTGGCTTGAGTTTGGCTGCTAGAGCCACCAGCACACCCATGGGCAGCACCGGGATGTGTTTGGGATGAGGATGGGTGAGCTCAGGGTCCCCACAGATGCTGCACAGAGGAGGCTTGGCAGGAGCATCAGCCATACCCACACGGGTGTTATCCCCCATCCATGCCACCATGGGGGCTCTCCATGATCTGTTTCCCTTCCAGAACCAGGAGATTGAGGAGCTGACCAAGATCTGTGATGAGCTGATAGCGAAGCTGGGCAAGACGGACTGAATCCCACCACCCATCGCCCAGCACTCTGCACTTGGCCGCTTTCCTCCTAACGTGCAGCACTTTGCCTTACCCCAGGACCCCGGCACAGAGCACAGCATCCTGCTGCCTGCTCCCTGTATCCCAGGGGACCGGGATCCCTGCAGTCAGGCTGCGTGTCCCTCTGCGCCGATGCCACCTCTCAGCTGGGAGGTGGGACACCCCCCAGGCTCTGTCCCCTTTGTCTGGGTCTGGATGTGCCCCTACACGCTCTTGTCACTGTCCCTTCCTGCTCCAGGCTGACCCCATGAGGTCCTGCCATGGGATGTGGGTGATGCCGAGGTTGGAGCCGCTGATCCTTGCACTAGGGAGGGGACCAGGCACATGGATGCATGGCTGGGGACAGGCAGCAAAGAGGAGCCTTTAGGTTTGTGGCCACCAGTGTGATCCTTTGGCCAAAGCAGCCTCCCATTAGGTCAACTGGTTTTGGGAGAGGTGTTGGTGTTCAGGGGGCTGGTCCCAGTCTCTGGTCCATGGGTGGAAGGCAGCACAGAGCATCCTCATCCCTGGCTGTGCCGATGGACCCCAATGTCTCTGCATTCGTGCACTTTATTAGCATTTATGAGCACTGAGGCTCTCTGCTCACTTCTTCCAGGCAGGCACGGTCCTGTTACACATCTCCTTCCCTTGGGAGCACGGATACGGCCACTTCACCTGCAGGAACTTGAGTCCTCTCAAAGGAGAGCCCTGCCAAGGGGAGGGCAGGAGGCTCCTGCACCAGGAGGTGTTGGAGATATGGGGAGATGCTGGTTCTGCAGGGCTGGGGCTTGTCCATCTGCCTGCCCCATGGTCAGTGCCCTTCACAGTGCTAAAGCCAAGCCCTTGCCCCTGGTCCCCACACCACAACCACGCTAGGATGGATGTTGCAGGAGGAAATTGCTTCATGGCTCTGCTGCCTTAAGGCTCTTTCCCCATCAATGCAGAACAGGGCAGCCCTGCCTGGCTCTTTGCTGCTCTCAGAAATGCCCTTGCAGCACTGAATGTGAAGGGAACCAAACAAAAGCCAGCCCTGACAGGCGCAGGCAGATCCGGGCAGCACTGAAGTACCCTTGGGAATCTATGGATGCAGCCCAAGATCTGCTTTTCCATGCAGGCAGGGTGCCCGCTCCGCCTCGGAGCCCATGTCCATGGACATGCAAACGGCTGGGGTTGCCTTTGGATGTGCTGGGAAGCGGGGGGCTCCTCAAGATAATGGGGTTCCATGGGGTGCTGTGGGTCAGTGCAGAAGCATCCCTGCAGAAGGCGGATGGATGGGATCAGGCAATAGCTGCAGTGGTAAAGGGAGGACTCTATCGCCTTGAGCAGGGAGTCGTAAAGCATCACATAAGGGAAGTGTTTGCTCTTTGGACTGTTTCCTACCCAGCCTATTGAAGACTTTCACAAACCTTTTTGCTGCTACCTTTTTGTAAGAGAATTGAGCTGTTTTCCTTCTATTTTCTAACCCCCGTGGTGCACATGCAGTGTTTAACCCAGAGCCATACACTTGAGTATATTTTGGTAGTTCTATGATGTATAGAGAGAGTTTATCACACACTTAAGCAGATGGAGATGCCAGCAGCCTGCCCTAGCACGCAGAGTCCAGGCCTATTCCCTGCCCTCCCTGTTCTCCCAGTGCCCGGGCTGGGGAAGCTGATGGCTGACACCATCCATGGCTTTGTGCTGAATATTTGCCCCTTTGCACAGAAAGGAAACCCCCTTTTTCTGCTCTTTTCCCCCCTCTTTGTCCTCCCCACACATCCATGGGCTGGCAGGAAAGCCTCTGGCAGATGATGTGCAAAGATGATTCCTGTTTGGGAAGTCAAAGTGCCAGCCTCAGCCCACTGGAGCATCACTCCCCTTCCCTCCGTGTCATCAGCATTAGGGGTATGCAGACTACAGCACTGCTCTCCTCTTGTGTCCCGCTCCAGAACAGCATTCCTGCCTGGATGTGTGACCCTCCGGACCTCCTGGGGGTCTGTGCAGGTGAATTGACCCCCTTGAGACCAGGAATTTCTTAGGGAGCTGGGTTTTGCTCTTTGCAGCAGCATCCTCTCCGTCTGCTTCCCAGCCTCTCCTGGTCCCACTCGCTGCCTCTGTCACCCCAGTGCTGCTGCATCCCTGCGCCTGTCAGCATGCACTTCCAGTCTGGGCAAAAGAAGATTCCTAAGGAATGATTTATTAACTATAATATGGTTATAGTTACATATATATATATAAAAGTATATGTATAATGGTTATAGTTCTATATAATAGGAGGTGTGTTTGTAGCTGCAAGCGGGCAGGACTGTTGCATCCCAGATGCTGCTCTCAGGAGCCAGCAGTGGAGCTGTGGATGGGGCTGGCTTAGCCCTGGAGCTATCATCCCATTTGGATGCCACATTCCAGCCAGGACGTGTCCCAGTTAGGGGAACACTGTGGGTACCCGTGTTTGGGGTCACAGCATCGTGGTGTTCGTCATCTTCTGCTTGCAGTAGAGTTGAAATCCCTGTATCCAGTGAAGTGCCAATGAGGAACTGCCCTGACTTTAGATGGCTCCCCCAAGGCAGGCGCTTCCCTGCACTGATCCCAATCGCTTCCCACCACGTGTGTAAGTGCCATTGCCATCGGTTTTATATGTCCAATGATTTCCCTTTTCTATGTCAGGTAAATATTTGTAAGAGTTATACTCACCCCAATGAGATTATTCTAACGATTACTAATATATTTTTGTTGCCATGTTTCATTGCCTGAATAAAACCCGTGTTTCTCACTCTTGAAACCCTTCCTGCTGTGTGTAAGGATGGAGGAGTTGGGATTAGGTTCCACACATTAGGCAGAGGAACTCTGCTTAACCCCCATGGCCTTGGGGATATCCTCTGCTGGGATGGAGACTGCCTTGCGCAGCCCAAGTGAAGTGGGGACGGCTCCTCTGGGCTCTCCAGATGTGTCCAGAACATCTCCAGATGTTCTCTAATGCTTCTCTTTGGAGGGTTTTTCCCCACTTTGGCTGCTGCAAATGGCAGGAGAAGGCTTATTCTGAATGGCCACGACCTATGACAGGCACCAGTGTTGGAGATGGAGCCGGTACCCAAAGCAGAGCCCAGCCTGGCGAGTGCGGGTACAGATCCAACCACCTCCAATGCTCTGCCCGTGCCCTTGGGATCCGTGTCCCGTCCTCCCCAGCTAAGATGGCATTAGGCAGGGGCTGCAGTAAGTGCGTTATCCCCAGCCCGGTGATCCCATCGCCCAAGCAGATTAGCTCTAAGACCTTAAGACAAAACAGACGCTGTGCACCCTGTGCCGTGCACAGCCGGGATGTCCGCCCTGAGGACCCTCCTGGCCCTGGCCCTCCTCACATCCCTGGCTGGATACAGTAAGTGTCCTGCTGCCCAAGGCAGTGCTGGGGGGGAATCGCTGTAGAAACGCTGCTCTTCTGCTTGCTGGGTGCTCCCATCCCTGCCCTGCTGCTCCCATCCCTGCAGAGAGCCGGCGTTCCAAGGGGATGTTGGCTTTCTCCTCCCTGGAGCGCCCAAAGGAGCATCCTGCTTTTCCCATTGCCAGCCAGGGCTGTGGAGGCTCCTGGTCTCCATCTCTGGTGGAGCAAGGAGGTACCTGAGCCAAGGAGCAGCAGCTGGAAAGGTGTTTCAGGACCAAAACGTGGTTCCTCAAAGGTGGAATCACAAAGAAGCATCTCAAAGGGCAGGAGGGTGGTGATGCAGCTTGAGCAGTGCCACGAGCAATGGCAGGATGGTTGGGACAAGAAAAGATGAACCATGACGGTGTTTTGGGCTAAAAGCGATCCCGCTGGGGAAGCCAGGGTCAATGTGGGTTAACGGCATCTGAAATCCCGGTTTTCCATCGGTTTTCCCAGGGGATGGAGGTGGGAGCTCTGGCCTCCCGCCAGCCCCTCTTGCCACGAGAGGGCTCTGCTCAGCCAGCAAAGCGCGGCCGGATTTGACTCTCAGTATCAGTGGGAATATCCATCAAAGCCAAGAATTCCTCGTTTCAGGAAGGAGCGGGATCTTCAGATCTAGGGTTGGGGGGGCTTTGCCTGCAGGAATTTAACGCTTATGCTATTAAAAGTCATTAAATGACACCATCACTTTCACATCTGCTCAGCTGGCTCCTAAGCTGAGCAGGGACCTCTTCCTGTTGTGTGCTTCCCTCTCCTAAGGGATCCAAGAGCCCTCATCCCTGTCATCAGCTCTGGCTCACACAGCACTGCAAGACCAGGGGCTGGCTATTGTCTAACACACCTGGGGCTTCCTTTGAGGAGCATCTGGAGATGGGTTGGATACGGGGGCTCCGGGATGTCGCTGCCGCTCTCGCTCCTCATCCTCCTCTTCCTCCTCCTCATCTTCACGCAGGTCAAGCACTGAGATGCCACAGATGCGTCGCATCCAACGAGAACGACTGCAACAAGCAGGGCTCCCACAGCTGCCCCCAGTACGCTGATGCCTGCTCCACAATCACTGCGCCCAGTAAGTGCCTGGGCTGGGGGGACTGGGTGTGCTGGGGAGGGCCCAGAGGGCAAAGAGAAGCAGGGGACAGGGGGGAGCTGGGTTCCTCTTGTCCCTGTGAAGCAGGGATGAGCCATTTGTGTTTCCCAAGTTTTTAGTCCTCAGGAGCATCCTTTTGGTCCGAGGGGACACACAGCCCTTTGCTGGTGTAAGGAAAATCCTTCTTTGTGGCACACTGCTCCCATTCAGAACAGCGTTCCATTTGTTTTCCATATGGGAACAGACAAGGACTGCTCCCAAACCCAACCTCCCTCCTTGGGTTCACTCCACAGCCTGGGCCATTCATATTCTCACAGGTGGCTGTAAACATCAGGTCCCTATTTCACATCAGGGCTGTGTCACGATGAGCAGGGTGACCATGGGGGCATCCCTTGGCCACTGGACCACTCCTTGGCTCCCACAGCAGTGCTATGGGTGCTTTGATTCCACATCACTATCTCAATGTGCTGGGATGCAGCTCTTTCTCCCTTCCCTGCCCCAGAACAACAGTTCGGGTTGGAAAGGACCTGAAGACCATGGAGCAGGGTGGATGCACGGCAATTCCTGACCGTGTATCCCATGTTCCTCTCCTTGCAGACAGCATCATCAAGTCGTGCTCCTACAAATCCTTCTGTGACCAGGCTCGTGGTGGTGGCTCCAGCGGGGCCACCGTGCGCTGCTGCTTCAGTGATGACTGCAATGGGCAGCGGGGCTCCAAGAATGGGGCCGGGACCCCCTCCAAGCCCCCCCATGGGCTGCTGGTGGCTGCTCTGGCTGGGAAGCTGCTGCTGAGCTGGGTCTGAGTGGTTGCAATGGGGTAGCTGCTTGTTGCCATAGCCTAGGGCCACGGGTCGGGGTTTGCTGTGTGTGGAGGATGGAGAGGCTGAGCTACCATCACACCAATAAAAGCTGCAGTTGAAAACCCTGTTCGCAGCCATTGTTCCTCATTTACAGGGATCATGGAATGGGTTGGGTTGGAAGGGACCTTAAAGCTCATCCAGTTCCATGCCTTCCACCAGACCAGGTTGCTCCAAGCCCCATCCAACCTGGCCACAAAGGGATCAAAGTGACACCCCCAGGAGACCCCCATTCTCTCTTTTCATCAGGCTTTGCCTCCAAACCCCTCCTGGGTGTGCTCCACAGCTGCCCATCATCATTACCTGCTAAAGTGATCTCATATAGAAGCCCTGCTGCAGCCCAGAGCCCTCCTAGGGCTGGTCTAAGGCAGGCAAAGGAGCCTGGCAAGGGAGATTTACTGTTTAAGGAGAAGAAAAGCAGTGCTGGTTGAGGTATGGAAGAGATGAAGGATGCAGGATGTTGGGGATTCCCATTGGGATAAGAACAAATCTCCCAATGCTCAGAGAGTAAAGGGAAATGGTAAAGGTGAGGGAACAAGAATGAGGAGGAAAGGAAGGGGGATGATGAAGGAGAAGGGTGGTTGGGAGCATGGAGAGGAGAGCAGGGATGTGACTGCAAGGAATGCAGCTCAGTGCAAGCAGGAAAGTGCTGCCTGGAAGCCCAGCCAACCTGTGGGAGTTTCCCTTAGTCATAAGACAAGCAAAAAGGGAACAGGTACTGAAACCGAGGAGGGGCAAGTCCGGACAGAGGAGCAGGGATTCGGCACGCTCGGCTCCAGCTCCAAATGGAGCTCCCTGCTGCGGGATGCTGCTGAAACACAGCCCTGGGTGAGTGCTGCAGGGTGGGAAGTGCTGGAGAGCAGGGCTATGGAGACTTGAGAGGGTTAACCCCAAGCAGGAGGGATAACACAAGAGGGGAGAGCAAAGCTGCTCTGTGCCTACTTCTTCCCCTGGGAGCATGAAGGATGCTGATGGGATCCAGAGGCTGTGGTGCAGAGGCATGCCCTGCTCCAGGAATGCCCTATGTGTGCTAACGGGGTGTCCCTGTGAGCTCAAGGGGGTTCTTGCACCCCCTTACAGGCTACAGCAGAAAAATCCATTGGAAAAGGTGGGAGGCGAATGGGAATGCTCCTGGGATGAAGGAGGAGCAGCAGTGTGACTAGCTGCCGTGTGACTGTGTAGGACACGGGGCTGCTTCAGCTCTGGTGCCAGTCACAAGGGCTGCAAGAGATGCCCTGGTATAAAAATACCCTGTGGAACAGTTTAGTGTTTGCAGAGCAGGCAGGGAAGAGGAGGGGGGGGGGAACAGGGCAAGGCTGGGGAGCTCATTCCAATGTGGAATGCTGGGAGCAGCGGGAAGGGGAAGAGGAGGATGCGTTCGGGGTGGATGATGTTATCTACTCTAAGTATGACCCAGGTGCTGTGGCCTGTGCTTCCGTAATGGGTGGTTCTTCATGCTTCAGGTTTTGCTTCCCTTATAGCACCTTCAAAAGCTCTATAGGAGCTCTTGGTGCTTCCAGAATCCAGCCCCACCACTGTGTGCAGCTGGGTGAGGATGGGCTTTAGGGTATGCATGGGGAGTGCAAGGAACAATGCCCAGGTGCACTGAGGGCTGATCCTTCCCTTAGGAGGTACATGAGTGGCAAGGCCAAATCCTGCCATCACACACAGCACAGGGGCATCCAGGCTGGAGCCGCCCTGGGTTATGTGTGGTCCCATTGGAGCTCTTTGGAATGCTGGCAGCAGGAGATGCAGAGGGAGCTCAGGGCTGCTTTTCTCCTGATGTAATTGATAAATGATGCAGTTTGGGCTGCAGCTTCTTGCAGGGTGTGGGGCTGGGCTGATGGAGCGATGCAGCTCTGCCAGCATCCCGCCGGGAATGCCTAGGGAAAAATAACCCCTTGTGAACAATCAGAACCACAGAACGGAGGGGACCTTAAAGCTCATCCAGCTCCAATCCCTGCCATGGGCAGGGACACCTTCCACTAGAGCAGGTTGCACCATGATCAGTTTCACCCATGCCAGGAGAAAGTGCTTTGGGGCCAGATGCTCCAAAGAGAAAGCTGGGCCTTTCCTATGGGTGTAAGGGGGGGTTTCCTGCTTCCCAAATCCACTCTGAGCTCCAGCAGGAAGCAATGCTCTTGCAAGGCCCCAGCCTGAGCTGCTCATCCCCATGCAGTGCACACTGAGAGCCTTTCACAGCAGAGCCCTTGTGTCTGTGATGGGCAGGAGGCTGTGCCCTGCTGTGGTTTCATTGCCACGGGCCAGGAGCAGTCACACAGACATGAACACACATGGTGTCAGCAGCAGCGGTTGGGCAATCTCGTGTGCCAGGGGAGGGGAGGGAGGAAAGCTTTGGTCTAAAAATGACCCATAGGAAATGCTGGGGGTTGAGGCAATGCGTTGACAGAACATGATGTGCAGTGAGTGCTGAATGGTCAGGGGGAAAACAACCTTCAAATGCATAGAATCTGGTCTTGAAATGGAAGAAAGGAGAGATCCCCGATGTGTCAGCAGTGAGGGGCACAGGGCTGGGTGCTGGGGTCGCTTGTATTGCATGGAGAAGAGCAAAGCTGGTGATAGTCTCTAGGTGGGGACTCTGCAGAGCTGGTACCTGGAGGGTCATCACTAACTCTCTGTGACTGCATCACCCCATAGGGACCTGTGGGGTGCGGGTGATGGAATTAGATGATTGACCAACAATGATGGAACTGGATGAGCTTGAAGGTCCCTTCCAACCCCAACCACTCTGTGATTCCATGAAAACTGGTGGCGATCAACCCCAGCCCAGGGCAGGAGCTGGGCACATGCTCCCCTGCCCGTATTACCCCAGATGCTGCTGTGTTTGATGTCCTAATGGCGTTTGTAAACCCATAACGATGCCCCAGAGGCTTCGGGAGCCCCGGGGCTCTGTGTCACGGTGAGGACTGACTTAGCCAGGACCCCAGCGCTGCTCCTGCATGGGAACACCGCTCAAGGGCCCTGCCTGGGGCGCATCCCGGCCCGCAGCAGGAGCCGCTTGGAGAACGTTGATTTACGGAGCGGTTTTCGGTCGGGTGTGGGGGGATTGGTAGGGGGTGAGGAGGGGGGACCCGAACCCGGGGCCGCGCTGGCCCCAGCCCCGCTCCGCAGCGGGTACCGGAGGGCTCGGAGCGATCGTTTGCCGCCGCAGGTGCGGTTTGGGGCGGCCGGGACGCG